>VXBC01007998.1:53658-90094 GCA_013399945.1 Ploceus nigricollis
TTTTTTTGGTTAGGTTGAAAGCTCTCTGAACTTTGTATTATCTCTATATACTGTGGTGAATACAACAGACCCCTGAACTCTTTTAGGTGCTCCAGTTTCTACCACAGTGTGAATAATTGCTAAACTAAGCTCCATATGACGGCATTTATTTTCAAATACTATTTTCTTATTGAAGCAAAGGGCGACCAATGCTTCAAAAGACTCTGTGCTGTGCTATGGCTCTGGTAAGGATATTGTCAAATGTCCCTGAGAGTTTTTACGATTCTCCTGTTTCATTTTTCTGCTAGTAAGTAGCTATATAGACACCAGCTTTTCATAACAGCTGGTTGCTCAAAGACTCTGTTCTCACCAACATTTGAAAGAGCACAACATTTACATATTGGTATGCATCAGGAATAGCTTATCACCTTGGATGCCCTATACTTATTACTGCTGAGAATTTGGTCCTGAAGGAGAATATTAAGGATTAAGGATTGCATTGGGTCTGGCTGAGGCAGAGCTCCTTTTTGCCTCTCCCAGTTACCATCCTTTTCTCAAAACCCTTATGTTCCTGGATTTCAGCTCCAAAAAGTCTAGTGGGGTGACCCTCTATGTCAAACATCCTCCAAAACTTCTCTGTTTCTCCCCTCAGCATCTGGACAGGGGAAAGAAAACATAATGAAGGGCTCATGGATTGAGATAAGGTCTGAGATCACTCAGCAAATACTGTCAGGGGCAAAAGAGACTCAGTTTTGGGATATTATTTGAATTTCTTACTATGAAATCAGAGCAGTGTAATGAGAAGTAAAAGCAGACCTTAAAACATCTTCCCAGCTCTACCTCCTCCCCCTCAGCAGTGCAGGGAAGCAGGGTTATGGTCAGTTCACCACACATTGTTCCTGCTGCTGCTCAGGGAAAGGAATCTTTCCCTTGCTCCAACGTCTGTTCCCTATGGGAGACAGCTCTCCTTGCACTTCTCCAAAGTGAGTCCATCTCACAAGCAACAATTCTCCATGAACTGCTATAATGTGGGCCATTTCTCCACGGGGTGCAGTTTCTCAGGCACAGCTGGGTACAACCTGGGTCCCCCACAGGGTCACAAGTCCTACCAGGAAACCTGCTCCAATGTGGGCTCCTCTGTCCTTGGGTCTTAAGGTCCCTGCCAGGAGCTATTCCAGTATGGGTCTCCCTCATAGCTGTAGGTGGATCTCTGCATCCCTGTTGACCTCCATGGGCTGCAGGGGTGCAGCTGCTTCACCATGGTCTACACCACAGGCTTCAGGGGAACCTCAGCTACGGTGCCTGGAGCACCTTCACTGACCTTGGTGTCTACAGAGTTGTTCTCTCACATATTCTTACCCCGCTTTTCTTTGGCCACAATTCCATCTATGACAGAATTTTTTTTTTCCTTCTTTTTTGAGCTGTTATCACAGAGGTATTCCCACCATTTCTGGTTGGCCCAGCCTTGGCCATCAGCAGGTCCATCCTGGAGCTGGCTGGCGTTGGCGCAGCTGGACATGGAGGAAGCTTCTGGCAGCTTCTCACAGAAGCCACCCCTGTAGCCCTTGCTGCCAAAACCTGGCCATGCAAATCTAATACACGTATAATGTTTTACAAAAGACCAAGCAGCAATTTTCTTTTTTTTAAAAAAAGCTTTTCATGTTGTTGGAAAGATTGGGAATAAGGAATGTTTGCCTTCTCTGTGATTGTGGTACAAGTGCCAGTAACTATTTTTATGCTCTATATATACATTCATCAGAGATTCTCTGGCACAATTTGTAACACAAACTGGTAATTCTGTACGGGAAAAAATAAGCAGGTGATTGCATGTCTTTGAACATATTTAAGCTGCTTGACAATCATGACTCAGTAACATTTAGAAATTATGTTATGAGATAGAGTAGCATTCAGAGAATATGTGTGTCACTGACATTGTTCCTGTCCATCCTGTGTCATGTCCTTGCCTCCCACAATTTCATTGCAAGCAAAGGCACAGAAGAGACTTTTGCTATTTACTTTTGGAAAATTTCAGACTACTGCAGGTGAGATGAAAAATATTTTCTATTAAGGGATTATCGTTACCCTTTCCTGTAAACAAGTATAATGCAAGAAACCCCTTCATTCATTTGCATACTACAGGCTTTAAAATTCTGCTTAGAAGCTATTTGCATGGTTACTGAAATAACGTTGGCATTTTTCTAGTAAGAATACCAGCTGTGTTTCTGTGGATCAGTGCTGTGTAGGGGTGGGGAAATGAAATCCAGTAGCACTAGATATATGTGTTAAGTTAAAAAAAATCAAGAAAAGTCAGGAAGTAAATGATTGACAATGTTGGCCTTTAAAAAGGTATAATTAGCCTGTAAAATTACAGCCTGTTGAGGCTTGTGCTTCCAGTTTGTCTCAGGGTGCTGCTGTTTTTGTCCTGTGTCTGACTGCAGAGTCAAGAAGGAACTGGCGCGTGGGATTTGATTGTTTGTACATAGGGAGGTTAACACTGCGTGGGTTTTTTTTAACCTCCTTCTTCTTGAAGGAAGCTATGACTTTTTTGAACAGGAAGCAAACTCTTTAAAGTGCCTCGTGAAGGCAAAACCCCTCCAAATATGTGGACTTTTAGTCACTACAGTTATTTTGTACTGTATTAGGGTGAGCAGAAGAACATAGTCTATTTAATTCCATGAAGAAGTCAGAGGTAGACTACATTAAAAATAAAGAATCAGAATAGTTACTATGTAGGCCAGGATAGGACGAATACATACATATAACGTTATCCACTACATATGAAATGTGAAATTTAAGTGCAGATAAGGTGTGCTTGGACATTTGGAAATTTGCATTGACTGTCCTAAAAATCCTTAGGATTTGTGGATGTTAAATGTGAAGGCCTATGAGATTTTAATTAAAAAAAAAAAAATGTCCTCAATATATTTGCACATTTCCCTGAGAAGTCTTCTATTGCTCTTTGATTTACTTAAAACTTCCACCATTGTTTTCTAAGACCCTAGGGCTCTTCTACACAAAGGACCCTGAGGCATCACAAGAGTTACAAAGAAAATGTTTGGCAACAGGCAAAACTGCAAGTCTATGCAGCTGTTCCTACAGCTGTCATTTATGACAGTGTTAATTCTTGCACCACTTTGCATTTTGAGAGAAATCAATGTAATAGATCAAAGGCATTTGAAAAAGAGAATGAATTCAAATAGTTGTCTGAAGTTGTAGCTCTAATAACGACCCTATCAGAGAACTTTGAGTATTTGAGGTTGATAACACAGCATCTAGGATGATAAAATTTGAAAACTGAGGAAATATTTCTCAGAGGCCTGTTGGTGGAAGCATTTATTGCATGTCATATTAATTATGTTGGTATTTTATTCTATGGTTAAATACATACTAACCATTTACAATTGTAATGCATAATTTGTAAAATTCAGTGTCATTGAAGATAAATATCTTCACTATTTTTTTTCTACCTTTCCATTTCTTGGTCATGTATAAGACCTTTGGATTTACCACAGCAAAGAAATCAGTGGGTTCCAGATGATTTGTGAAGAGAGAACAAATTCAAGTGTTAATCTCTTGGAAATAAATGCATAGACTTAAAACACACCTCAAGGCACAAACGTAAGGATCCATACTAAATCTTAAAATTTAAAACAATTTGAAAGAGGAAGGTACTGTTTTTCCTCCTGCACAACTTTTGTGGTTCCAGGTTCTGATTGACATGAGTCTTTCAACACTTAAACATTATTAACTTGCTTCTTTGAGAGATTTCCAAAGACTTGGAAATTTCAGTATCAAGGTACATAGATAAAATTTTCTTTTCATAATTCAGTTTCTCTAAATGAAAGGATCAGATCTGTGGCATTTCTTTGTGGTTTTGAAAACAGAAATTGCTGCTTCCTGTCATTGTTGTTGCCACTGACAATGTATGATAAGGGAAGTGAAGAGACCCTGGGAAGAGAATTTTATAAAATACACAGGAGATCAGTGGTTGGTCTGGGAATGATGATGTGATTTTCATGCTCATCTTGAAAGGAGTAAAACTGATTTTGCATGTGACATTATCTAACAAACCTGCAGCTGTGAATTATTTTTTACTAGAATTTAACTATTTTGACAATTTGCAGATAATGAATGAGATAAGCTACTTGATTTTCTGAGTGAAGCACAGACTCAGTACCATGTAGGCTGCTGGAATTGATGACAGCTGGGCAAATTCCTGTTACTGAGATAGGTGAGTGATCCAGAAAATCAAGCACCAGCCCTCTTCTTACTTTTTACTCCACTGCTGTCTAAATTATCAGCTATAACCTTATTCCTTTAAGGCTGAGGTAAATTGTTAGAAGTGTTTTCCTAGAACATGGGAATGTGACTGTGCACTTTTTGTGGTAGTCACAGCAGCAGAAAATATCTAAAGTGTGTCCCACTGAGAGGCATGTGAGGACCACGTGCTTTTAAGTTAAGGAAAGAAGATGCAGAAAGTGTTAAGATCAGTTTGTTTCAGCCCAAGGCTTCATTTGTGAAACACAGGATTTTTGACAAGCTACCAGGTAGGTTATTGACACAGTGTGTTACAAAATTGCCTCACAAAGGGAAATGTATTGAAATCTCATGTGCAGTTAGCAGATGGACTGATTAGAATAAGTTATTTATGGTAGATAACCAGCCAATAGTCAAAACAAGGTTATCACAAGAGCTGGTTATGATTTGTGAAAAAATGATAAGTGATAAGCTGTGTTTCTTAAATTGAATCTAGTAGGTACCATGGGCACAAGACAAATACATATCTGTAATGATGTATCTGAAGCAGAAGACAAATTGCCTACTTTTGGTATTTTGATTTGTTTGTTTTCTAGTGCATCTTTTTCATGTTTTCCATTCTGTTTCCCATTCCCAGTGAAAGCAGCTGCAATATTGTGAGACTATAACAGTGTGGGAGATTTTGTTTGAAGTCCAGTGGTTTACTGCCTGAGTCTTGACAGAGACCCAGTATGGTGTCCTATTGCACAATGGAGTTCAGTAACCATTTAGTTTATTAGTGGCAGACTTAGGATGATTCTTAATAGAAAAATTACCAGGAAATGAAAGACATGGTTGAGTTTGATGAAGTTAGAAAGAGAATATAAAACTGAATAAGTGAGAAAAAAAAGACGGGGAAATAAATGGAGAGGGGAAAAAAATACAGTTACTCTACAGAAGAAGAAACAGACAGTGATGGTAAATGCAAGAAAGGAAGGAAATGTAACAAATGTAGGAAGTAAACTGATGCAGAATTAGATAAGAAGAACAATCCTCAACAATTTTTTTTTTTTTTAATTTTTGTAAAGCTTAGTGTAAAAAAGAATAAATTCAATTTTCTGAACTGGGTGGTTGGATGTTAGGGTGTGGGACACTTGTATTGATTTTCATACTGAGAGTCTTTTGAAGGTAACATGTAAATATTGCAGTGGTTGTTGCTTTAATCCCACATATCCTCAATGGCCACTCTGTGTGTGGAATTATTATGCCCATGGTAATCTTGTTTGGATACTGTTCCATTTCAAAAGTGTATGCCTTCGCATTTGTCCCTGTGACTTGTCATTTCACCTTCGAAGCTGAAATTTTTTGCACTGATTGCAGATACTTTCCAACAAAAGCTGCTTGGGGAATGCTTTTCCTGGGACTTTGATACTATGATGGTGTCAGGGAGTTTAAAATAGTACAACCCTTCAAGACCTTCCTCTTTCTTTACTTGATTTTGGCCAGGTGTTCTGGTCTTGACTGGGATTTTTAATTTGCTTCACACAGCTCTTCATACCAGCTCTTCACAGCAGCTGGTATGAGGTTATGGTTTGAATTTGTGCTGAAACAGGGTGATGAAAGAGTTTTTGCTGCTGCTGAGCAAGGCTTACATAGAGCCAAGGCCTTTTTACTCCTCCCCTCACCCACCAGTGAGGGGTGCTCAGGAAGCTGGAGGGTACACAGCAAGGACAGCTGATTCCAACTTATCCAAGGGACATTCTATACCATATGGTGCCATGCTGAGCATATTAAAGCTGGAGGAAGAGGAAGGCAGGGAGGGACATTTGGAGTGATGGCTTGTCTTCCCAAGTCACAGTTACGCGTGACTGAATCGTGCTCTCCTGGAGATGGCTGAACACCTGCTGCCCACGGGAAGCAGTGAATTCATTCCTTGCTTTGCTTTGTTTGCATGCACAGCTTTTGCTTTCCCTGTTAAACTGCCTTTACCTCAGCCCATGAGTTTTCTGGCTTTTATTTTTCCAATTTTGTTGCTTATTCTGACAGGAAGGAAATGAGTGAGTGGTGGCGTGGGGCTGGGTGCTGGCTGGGGTTAAACCACAGCACCTGGTATTGTTCTTGCCTTGTCTGAAGTTCCTTGAGCTTTTCCCTGGAAGGCAGTGCACTCACCTGTGTGATGCCCATCGTACAGAATCTCTGCAGTTCTGGTGTGTTCCTTGAAACTATGGCCAATACAGAGATTAGAGTGTTTGCCAGCTTTGTTTGGGATGTGCTTGACAGTTGCAGAAACAAGGAACAACCTAGGATAGATATCCTGGTGCTATTTCTTCTTAATTACTGCACATGCTTTTTAAAATTTTTATTTGAGAATAAAATGTACAACACTAAAGCTAAGGCTGTGTATGCAAAGAGTTTTTTTGTGTTTCCACTGACCTTTTTAAACTTTCGTACAAAACTGACACAAAAACTCCAGGACAAAACATCCGGTTTTAATCTCATGACACCAGTGTTTATACTGGAAAATAAAAAAAAAAAAAACAATGCCAAAATCTTAATGCATATACATAATGGTTTGTATGTCATAAAATTAGAAAGCAAATGCTTCTCCCAGTTTATATGGGCAATGGAAATTGTTAAAAGATATTGGGAACTAGGCATGGTGTGTTTGTGCATTCTCAGTCAATAACAGCAATATGGTAGGCTGAGGCATCAGGATTTGTGGACAGCTGTGCAGCATGTATCCGTGCATCCCAAGGAGCTGTGCCTTGTGGTGAGGACAGGAGAGGACAGTGGCTGTAGGGTGCTGAGGTGAGGTGGGGCTCCTGCCCTGGAAGTGGGGAACAGGCAGCCTCCCCCAGCCTCCTGCCCAGTGCTGAAGTGGGGTGGGCAACAGCAGCTGGCTAAAGGTGAACCAGGACTGTTTGCAGACATACCACAGAACTGTACTTTTTACTGTATTTGCTACTATTTATTATAATTTTATTATTTTCAAAAATTTCTGGCATATTCTTTATTTAATCAGTACTTCTCTATTTAACCTTGAACTAAGTAAAAACTGGAATAGAGGTAAAGTAAGAAACCCTGTATATAAACACTCACATTCAGGTGTAGACACACTGGCAAAATTCAGGTAGCCCAAAATGGGAGATACATTTCATCCGTAATTTGTACCAGTAGGAAAATGGCTGTGAAAGGATGTAGGTTGGTCAGAGTGTCAGCTCAGGTTTGTATTCCCACACACAGCCAAATGTTAAAATATAGTCCATCTTTGAAGTTTCCATTAAAAATCCCACCAAAACAACCTCTTACGGAAGTTAAACCTAAATCTGTGCTCTGTAAAAATTTCAATTTGATAACCACCAGTTTGCATGAATTATTAAATATAACTTAGTTTACTTATCCATTTTAGGACATTTATTTTGGCTTGTAAGCATGTTTTTTTTAGAAAGCTTGTTAAAGGATATGTAAATTTGATGCTCAGTACCCATCTTTATATATAAAAATCAAAATTCCAATGCAAATCTGTAGCCTTGGTTGCACTGTAGCAATATGTTTATAGTACATTAAATACCAGAAAAAAAATGTTGGGGGGACATTAAGTTAGATTCTGGATTAAACAATTTGCCAAACCTATAGTATCTCTTTTTAAAAAAATTCTGTCTAAAAATCAAAGCTAGTTTTTAGAGATAAAACAAAAAGATCAATTAAATAACTACTTTAATCTTAATTCTTTGATTCAGATTTACTAAAATTGTAATTTTCTCCTTTAATATTCCTCAGTTTGCTCATTGGTTTTCATCCCTTTTAATGTTCTCAAACAGCTATAAAGCCCCTAAACAGGAATGTATTTTAAAATGTTGACTTGGTCTTACAAATGACAATGCAATACTAAGACACAAACCAAGAGTACTTAATGTTATCAGTATAACAACTCACTTTTTAAGTAGTGATACCTTATTATGGGATACAACATTCCAGCTCTTTTATTTTTTTAAATAAAATAATACCTTAATTTATTTGTATTCCACCAGAATGGGTACATTCATTGCAAATTACATGCACATAAAAGGGAAGCCATTTGTAAACTACATGGTATCTTAACAATAAATAGCATTTGATCTAATACACGATGGTAGTGCATTTCTTGTTAAAACTGCAAGCTTTTACCAAAATGAAACCAAACTCTTATTCTCCTTATAAATATTTTAAATAATTTTTAGGTACATGTTTCATACCAAGTATATAAAAATAGTATTTTTAGATAAATTAAGAGGTTTCATTTACATGACAAATAACGTGCAACATCTAAGCACTCTCTAGCAGCTCTATTTGGTTGATTGTCTAGATGACATGCAGCGAATGTCCTTTGCCTTCACAGAACTGACAAAAAGACCAGCAGGACCCACGATCACCTGAAGCAAACAGTGCCATAGATATTGTTTGGGAACAACAGTCAGACACTCAGGGAAAACCTTTGCTTCGATGAACAAAAGCCACCCATGACAGTTCTTTGTGCTAGACTTCCAGCTGCTCTGACCCTCAGGGTCTTTGGACTATCACAAAAGTCTGTCAAACAGACAGGTTATATCTGTATTCAAAATGTTGTTTCAACATGCTTCTAGAATCTAGAAATTTATTGTTTTTCCTATAGTATGAACTGTTAACTTTTCTTACTTTCTATAAGTCTGAATTTTCATGTTTGTAAGTCTCCACGATCACCAAAACAGGGATCAAATAAAGCAGTCATGCAGTACTCTCTAAATTTAAAACTGGCAGCTGTGGAACATGCTTTGAGTACCACTTCCCTGTTTCTCATACATCTATGGCTTGGCAGTCTTTATCTTTAACATCCCTTGTGCTTGTCACAATGTCTGTTGGGAAATCTGGGGTCAGTGCAGAAGTTACTCCGGCTGTTCCTTCCAGGTCCCACGATCCTGGCAGGTTTTCAAGGCTTAGTGAGCTGATTGCTCCTTGGCTAAAACTCCCTTCCTCTGATCTGCTGGGCAGCACTAGGTGTAGTGATGTCTCTGATGAAGAGCAGACTGAAGGAGAAAGTGTTGCTGAAATAGACTGAAGAGGAGTCAGGGTAGTGTCTGAGTGGGGAGAGGTGCATCTCAAAAATTGCAGATTGTCTTTCTGAATTACCTGATACTGGGAAGGGGAATTTTGAAGGCCTGCTGTATAATAAAGTTCACCATCCATAGAATTTTGCAGGTTGGGTTCAGTCCTTTGGGGACTGCTGCCTACAGAAGACAGACCTGTATTCCAAATGTCACATAGTGTGTTTCCATGACAAAATTGTGCTTTGGTGCAAGAGAAGTTCTCAGCTTGCATGTGCGAGCAAGGTTGATGTGTAGTCCAAGCTACTCGAGACTGCAGACTATCCAGTGTGGGACTTCGAGATAGGCTGTGCACAGCACAGAATCCTGGAGGCTTCTGGGACGTGAGCAGGTTTTCCAGAAGGTGCATCACATTCTTCATATCCTTACGTAATTGTGAGACTTCTTGACTTAAAGATGTCATCTGTTGTGAAAGGGCAAAATATCACAGTATTTATTTATGCACCATGCCTAAATTATGTACATACATCCCTCTTTTCATTCTAGTAATAGCAATTTTCATCTTTGGCACAGTGTCTCTACAATAAAGAAATGCATTTTGCTAGTGTGTATGTGGGAAATAGTCCTTCCAGCTACTTTAATCCACCTGATTTCAAATTATTCTCTGTATATAAAAAATGGTCATAGGGTCAGAAATGAGATGATTTCCAGATGCAGTATGACATCAATATTTCCTTGATCAATCGTTAAATATTTTAAACCATAAAAGTTTCTTATTAAACAATTTCATGCTGATGAATTACATAAAAATGAGGTCTTGTGAAATCTTGTTTAGAAATACATGTGAAGTATACTGCCATCTTCATAGCAAAATAAAAGAAATCCATACTCTCAGTTATTGGATACAAAGAGTAGTTATATGAAAATCCTGTGGATTACTACTGAAAACAAAAAAAAAAGGGGGGGGGGGAACTGAAAACTCTAAAACCCACTTGTTACCTCTAATTATTTAAAAAATATAAAAGAGTGTGAAACAGTTTGTTTCCATGCACTTTTTTGTATGCATGAAAGGTACTACATATAACAGACATTAATCCATTGCACACATTTCTCTGGTGCATGTGCAAAAGGAAGAATCAGATTTTTTATTTAACCTTTTCTCTTAAATGCTGTAACTACTGATAGCATCCATTTGGTTTCATAAAGTACATGAAGTCTTTCCTCAACACTGCTGTTTTGGGTGGGGATCAGATTGGCAAGCTCTGAACTTGTGTTTTAAAGTTGACTGGCATTTGAACATTAATGGGGACATTTTTTAGGCCTTTATAAAGATGTTCTGGGCAAAGAAAAGTCTAGCTCAAACATAAACGTAACCCACTCATCATTTCGAAGGGTAGAAAGTAAATTTGCCTCCATGATAGTTATCGATCCATTTTGGGTCAAAGCACCATCATTATCATTAAAATAGAATTTCTCATACTGATGCTACTCTGTTGAAAAAAAAGACATGACTGCACATTCATCTTCAAGCCACATGTCAAAAAGAAAATAGCTAATTCAGGGAGCCTTTCTTTGACCTCAAGTAGAGACACCACTGATTAGATGACTTACACAGACTAATTTTCACTGTTCTGTCAGCATAGTTCTGAAGAAATCTGCTGGAAATACATTTCAGGCTGAATTTGATTGTGTTATTACAGGCACAATAATTATAAAGAAATTTGGAGAAGAAAGTAGGAAACTCCGATACATCTCCTATAGATCTATTTATTTTTCGCTGAGCTTAGAGGTCAAACCCAACATATTGTTTAATAATTTTGTAATGATCACACTGCCTCTGGAGATAAAATCCTTAAAGGGAGGAGACTCTTGAATGGCAGGTGACAGGATCTCTGTCTCTGCATTTCTCTTTCTTTCTGCCTTGTTGTCTAATTGAGTCATGGTAGATAGAAAATACCATGAGATCCTCTTCTGCCAGCAGAGATTAAGCTTTGAATGCCTGGTAACTTCAGTGAATGTGAGAAATAAAAATATGCTGCCAAAATGTCCTGTGAACAGGCTTCCCGTGGGGTCAGAGCAGCCAGTGAAGGTTCTTGGTACCATCAGACTGTGAGAAAACACAGTGAGATTTCTGGACAAATCAACTTCACAAGAACTCCTATGTTCTGTTGGACCCTAGGAGATGATACTGCAAAACCTCCAAAAGCTTTTTTTGGGAAGGATGGGGGAAGACAGAAAATCAAAGTTATGGCTATGTAGATTCACTGGTCATCAGTTCTTTTTAGGATCATCACTGGCCCCTGCACTTAGTGGATACAACAATGATTTTCTGTGCATAATTTTCCAACTTGCATCATTTCTTCAGGGCTTTCTGCAGGTGTGCAAATAGAAATATTGACACTACCTTATGAGATGTACCTTACCTAAACTATGAATGCTGTGTGAAAATATCCACAATTTTAAAATGTCATTTGGTTTGATCCATGTTTTTGTTTTCCATTTCTCATCACTTATGAGCTTTTTAGAAGTTTAATCATCATTTAGCATGTTTCTTTTGTCAAATAATTAAGAAAATACAGCAAAAATCAATCCCAGCATCAGCACTTGTGACAGCCCTGAATTTCTGTTCATTACAACTTGCTATAGTGCCCAGATACTCTACTTTTGATATATCAGCTAGCTCATAGAGTGTTTTCTTCTCACAAACTTGCTCTTGAACCAACATAAGAATTTACCTGATAAACCTCTATAAAGTAGGCTTTAATGGTTTCCAGTAGTATGATAGTCAGAGTAGTTATGCCAAACTTAGTTCACCACTACCAGTTAGTAAGATCTGTTTGGACCTATTCTGGATGTCACATACACAGAAAAATATGTAGCTTTCAGGATTTTACGGTTTTACAGGATTTACAATTTTACAATGACAAGATTACAAGATTGAACCTCTATATCACTGTTAACTATCATCTGTCTCTATATTATTATAGTTCTATACATGCATAGCATATTATTAGTATTCCCACCAATGTTACACTGTTTATACTATTATATTTATACCCTGCAGAGATCTCTGAGCAGATGTAAATAAAAAGGTGTAATGGGGGAAAAAATGCTATCACTACTATTAAGAATTTCACAGTGTTTGAGAAAGTGCAAAAGAACAGGGATTAAAAGCCAAAGGAATTTTAAGTCTATGAAAGAGAAATTGAAAGCAGTATGGTTTCTTCCTGAGGAAAAAGGGCTAATTCCTGGCATGCCAGTAAGGCTGCACTCTTTTCAGGACCTCACTGATTATTGCTAGGCAAAACAGCTACTGGTACAAATGGTTCCTGCTGTGCTAGGCAGACAGATTTAAAATTATCTCTGAGATCCCAAATATACTCAAAATGCTGCCTTAACACTTCCTAGGACTTGAAAAAGATACTGCAATGTTTCCGGATGTAGAAACTGGGTTTTATACAGATTTAGCTTCAAGCAGCAGGAGGTGCTTCTCAAACTGGTTGAAAGCAATGTGCTGGTGCCTTTTTGGTAGACTATGTTATCAGGAAAGAATATATTCAAAATAGAAGTTAAAATAAAATTTTTAGTAGATGTATTTTGTATTTTAAAATTACTTTGACAGTTTTAGAAGAAAGAGTATTTTTTCTTACTACCAGTATTAACCTGTTTAGCAGTTTAAGTATTTTGTTCCATGTAGTTATGTAGGAATGGTGTGATGTAAGATGATGATGATGCTTGTTGCTTTATTTAAATAGCTGAACAGATTTCTTTTTTCCCCCCATTATATATTCCAATATCTAATTTTTTTTAAAGACAAATTTTCAACTGGAATGCCTAGCTGTCATCACTGTTCCTGGATAAATCTGAATGTCCTGGGATGACTTTAGTAATAAGCTCAAATTTAAATAATGGTTAAATAAGACTTTTTTTCTGATTAGAAGCTGATTAGATTCTTATTTGTACATATTTTTCTCTCCCTGTGTTTAGTCCCTTTTGAAATTCAAACTTCAGACCCAGATATCTTCCTGCTTTGACTCTTTCTGAACACCCAAAGGAGTGAAGATGAATTTTGGCTTCTTGAGAAATGGAAGTTGCACTTCGGCAAAGTGGAGGAGCTGCCTGGCTTGCACTGCATATGGCAGCTTCTCTATTCCTTTCCTTGGTCTTTCATTGCTTCTTCTATTCTGATATTTCATTAAGTCAGGGAGATTTTCAGCTGGACAAGTTGTCTTTGTAGCCTCAGATTGACTAACTGCTGGTATTCTGTTTCTTACTGGCTGTGTTGTTGAATGAATGAAACGAGAATCGAGTGGAGACAGACTCTTCATTGATCATCTATCAGCAGCTCTGTGGCCTTAGTATTGTGGTGAACAGACGTTTCTGATTTAATGGTTTTAGAAACAAAGCTAGTTGCAGAAAGAAAAAAAAAAATCCAGCGCAGCTAATCTGAGTTCAGATTAAATCTATAGGATTTGTGCAATGATATGATGATTCAGTTTCAGTGAAATAAATCCAGGAATCTGGAAGGCTGTGCAGTTGGCTTTACTGAGTAAGAGTAGGAAATTTGGTCATTGTCTGCTGACTCTCTAGCCAGCTCTTTCGTAGTTTCAGTGACCAGTTTGTCTGGGTAAATTAGGACACCAAGATTATTGCTATTAAACAGATAAGGATAATCGACAGAAGCATAAAGGATTAGAGTATTTAAATATATTCAAGTTAACAGGGCTCCCATGAAATTCAGTCTAGAAAAGCGGTTGCCAAACTGCAGTTTTAATAATAATTTGTGGCTCTTCACTGGGAGTGAATCTGGTGGGAAGGAGAGGAGAGATGGAGGGGTACGAGAGGAAGGTTGGTTAGAAATATGGAGCGTCTGTCCTACAAGGAAAGGCTAAGAGAATTGGGATTTTTCAGCCTGGAAAAGAGAAGGCTTTGAAATGACCTTCCAGTACCTAAAGGGAGACTAGAAGAAAGATGGAGAGGGATCATTTACAAGAGGGCGTAGCGACAGGACAAGGGGCAATGGCTTCAAACTGAAAGGCAGTAGGTTTAGTTTAAATATTAGGAAGAAATTCTTTACAGTGGGCGTGGTGAGGCACTGGAAGAGATGGCACAGGGAAGCTGTGGATGCCCCCATCCCTCGAGGTGTTCAAGGCCAGGCTGGATGGGGCTCTGAGCAACCTGGTCCAGTGGAAGTTGTCCCTGCACATGGCAGGGGGTTGGAACTGGAGGATCTTTAAGGATCCTTCCAATCCAAATAATTTAATGATTCTATGATTGTTTGACGTGGACTCTGCCTTCAGATTGGCAAAGAATCAGGACAATGTCAGCATAATGGTGGCAATAAGAAAATCAGGTTTGGAAATTACTGCTTCAAGGAATTAAAAACTACCAGGGACAAACTGACTGACTAGCTATTGATTGAGAGAAAATGGAGGATTGTGGAAATCCCAGGTGGCTGGGAGAGGAGAAGCTGGCAATTTGTACTGATGAAAGGAAGCCTGAGGTAGTATATATGATATTGGGCAAAAATATTAAGCAGACAATTTCTATAAGCATCTAAAGAGATAGTTAAAAGAGAACAGGCAACATTATGGTTCTTAAGAATAAACTATGGCAAAACTATAATTCTCTTCTTTAACTGGAAGGCTATTTTAAAATATAAGAAGAAACTTCAAGCATGATATACATCTTGTCAGAAGATTTCTAAAATGTTACGGTCCACCTGACATTCTTCTAGAACTACAAGAAAATGTGAAGGGGACATAATCACCATAAGCTGGATTCTTACATGATTCGAACGATTTATGACCAATATCTAGCTGTCATCCGTGGACATTTTAAGATATTATTTTTAGCACCCTATTGTGATCTGTTTTTATTTAATGTTTACTTTTATGTCTAAATGAAATTCATGTTCACTTTTAAATATCAGTAATATGAAATTTAAGAAAGATAAATGTTAAACATTATTTCTGAAAAGAAAATGTCAGAGACATGAATATAATATTCTGCCTATGCAGAGTATTATAGAAAAATGTCTATGGAGGTCTGCTGAATGACACTTTGTGGGCATTAGTCATATGCAAGCAGCGTATCTTCTTTAATTGAACTCTAGAAGGGGGTTTTCTTCACAAGGAATTACTAAGGCTGCTTGACATTGTGTACTTTGTCAGTGACTTCAAAGATGTAAAAACAATTCAAAAGAAAATTATACCAGTGAAGAGCTCTTAGCAAAAGTAATGGGCAAAGAAAGTCAAAAGGGATTTGGTTTGCTGAGATCTGCTAGAGTAGCATGTTTCCAGAATAAATTGACTTTAGAAGGAGAACACCAATCAACTTTTTCCTAAGATCTTCCAGGCAAAAAAGAAAAAGCAGTGAACGTATGAACTTGCATACCCACAGGTGTTGACATTTAGATGTTGGGAAAATAGATCTTATGAGCGCAGAAACATTTTGAAGTTCCTGTTAGATATTAACTGTACAATTGTCATCATCTATCACGGTAATAATACTTTTTATTCAAATTTGAAGTCAGCTTTGGGGTCCAGTTGATTTGTATACTGCATGGCTGCCTCTTGGTTAATTCCTTTGTCTCAGGTGCCTTTTCACCAAGGAAAAGTGCCAGGGACACACCACAGCATATGGGACTTATGCCATGTATGTGCAGTGTGTTCTGCTTAAAAAAAATATAATCTGAGCTCCAGAGCATCAACTATTTTTGTTACCTTCGTCAGCCAATACCTGTTAAACTAACATTAAAAGAAGAAAAAAAGTTAGCTGGAAAAGCTTCTCTACAGCTATCAAAGTATGAGAGTAAGAGTCTTTGGAAACATGAATGACAGTGCTAAAAAACAAGATGTATTTTTAAAAATCTCAGTAGTCAAAGTGAATTTCCTCTGCATGTATTGCTTAGAAAGATTTTATTTCTTCATGCAAATGATACTTGGTTTTATGTTTTTGCTTTAATGGGAAATTTACATGGCCAAAATCCAAAATGGATAGATTACTTTTGATAGTTTTCATCATCTGTAAATGCCATTAGTTCACTTTTTACCACATTTTTCTTGATTGAAAGATGTATTACAAACCAAATCACTGGGATAGCCTTGCTGCAAAGTAATTTCTCTTGTGTGATGATATAGTTATGAACTTGTTAAGAAGAACACGTATTTAATTACTCTAAGTCAGGCGAGTTCATTATATGAACTCTCAAGTCGCAAATTGAACTTTAACAATATATCCCCTATGTAAAACTAGAAGCCTGACTGGCTTCACCAAATTTTCTTTAGTGGCCTTGATTATCATTTGCATAAATTTTTAATATTAAAAATGCATTTTTTCTGTACTGAGAGGAGAATGGGATTGATTTTTGGCAGCTGGAATTGAAATACATTTTAAAATAATATATGCATAAAATTTATGGTTTGGAAAACAAACATATTTGTTTAGGATTGTTCCTTTTGTTAGATGAAAGTTAAATATCCCCGTGAATATATTTTCTCTGTTCTGCATAAGTGCCAGATGCTTATTTTAAGTACTTGCATTTCAAAAAACCTAAAATTAAAAATAGCTGAATTTCCACTAAGTGCTCCAATGTGGAGCTAAATAGAAGGCAATTATCTAGCTCAAAACTTGACCCTGTTCATATTTCCTCATGTTTGTTTGTTTTTCAGTTGAATGGGAGAAATGTGAGTACTTTGTTCATTATACGGTTTTAGTACTGTAATTGTGGGATCTACCAATGTGGCAAAACTTGGACTCAGCCCCCAGATTTCTGAAGCTGAGGGAGGCTGCACTGAAGCTGGGTTGCATATGAGGAAACCAGGGGACATGACGAAGCAATCTGAGTTTGTCTTCATGCACTGTATGAGATGGCCTTTTTATCTGAGCTCAAAATCATGTACCCATGTTTTTGAGTGGAGAATGTGTACATGTAATCGAGGGGGAAATATGACTAAATATTGAGTATTTTTCTTATTTTAACTGATCTGTTTTAAATAATTCAGGTTTGGGTTTTTCAAACTAAATCAAAGTAAAAGTATTTTTCTGCTCTTTTCATACAGTGGCATTCAAATGATAGAGAGTTAAAAGCCTACTAGAATACAGGCAATGGGACAGTGATAGGCAGGTGCTTTAATCTAAATGTCTTGTTCATCTGTATACCTCAGAAAATCTGCTTAGTGGTTTCCTATTTTTACTTTGTGGGCTCCTTAGTAGTTATCTATGATTGCATCAGGTAAATGGTGCCTCTGAAAATATGCTAAATGTTCAGATACACTCATTTGATCAGCCTTTGCAGACAAATGCATTGGAAAGGTCACCTGTAGAGATCTCTGCAAAGGAAGGACACAGACTTCTAAGGCAGAATACTCTTCCTGAATTCTTGCTCTGCCTAGTTTGGAGCAGGTCTTTGAATCAAGATATTCCCAGCTCAGCAAATGTACTATGCTGGTAAATATTCAGTAACCTAATCTTGAAACGCTTAAATAACTGTGTTTTTACCAGAACAAGAACCTGAACCTTAGATCTCACCTGCCATATACTGAAGTTACTGTACTAGAATGGATATCATGCCTGCTTTATTCAGTGATTATTTATTCCAAGAGGAAGGGACAAACTTTGTAGGAGATAAAGCAGTCCTATTCCACTCTACCTTGCAATATTGAACTGGAAGGAAATTCCTGTATCAGCTTGAGTGCTCAATGAGCAATGAAGTTAGGTGAGGAAGTGAAGAACGTGGTTAACTGGCTGAGCAGCTAAACCATGGAGCTGTACAACAGCAATTAGGGGTATGCTCAAGTTTGTCTCACATCCACTGTGCTCACTCTGGAGACTACTCTCCTTAGTGGAAGTTTGTGCATCCATTACTACTAAAGTTAACAAATCTGAGAAGTGAAACCAAGGCACTGACTTCTGTTACTCTCTTAGGTAAATGAAATGGCCTTTGGATTATGTAGTGAATGCCGTATACCTAAAATAATGCCAAGAGCTCAGCTGTATTTCTAAACTCAGTATAGCTAATTTTGTAGCTTTTTCTCTGGGGTAACTTTTTGCTTTGCTTTACTAACAAGAGACTGTATTGAAAGTCTGAATGGAAAGATACATATCTTCTTCCCCCCCATGAACAGCTGAAATGTTTCTAAGCTAACTAGTGAACTGTTGTAATACAATTACCTTTCATGAAAGCAGTTATTTTTGTATTCATTCATTGATTTCTGATCTCCACTGGAAAATGTATTAATGACAGTGTTTACTGCTGCTGGCTACTTGTGACCTGTTTTCTCATATTTTCTTTACCAGGAGGAGACTGCATGTCTTTAGTGGAGAACTTTGTTTCTGACTCTGCTGGTATTTTAACTAATTAGTAGTCTGCTGCAGCATCAGCACTAAGTTCCCATTACTGGTCATCATCAAATGATGGAATGATGAAAGCACTGGGTCTAAAAATATTCTATACTTAATGCAACAACAAAAAACTCCAAGCAGCAGCTACTGTGGATCAGCAAGGCTACCCAGAGGCTCATTTGGGTAAGCACCAACTCCGTACTATCACTTCAGAAACTCCAGCTGGGGCATGTTTGAGTACATGTAGAATAAGTAATTAAGCAGCCTTTCAGTCATGCAGTTTTTTCAATGTAAATTTTGATCCATGGGAGGACTTGGAGGATACCCATCCATCTCTGGGATTTGAGCCCAGAATATTACCTATGAGATCTAAATCTAGTCCTACTGCCTGCGTTATGTTAATGTGAACAAACAAGTTGCGTAACATTTTGTTCAGATAGTATTATTAGGGCAAAATTAAAATTGTATGTGGAGAGAAATGACCTTGAACATGTGGAGGTTTTTCCTTTTTTTGATTAACATATTGCCCTGCTCCAAGATTTATTTATTTATCACTTTTCCTCAGAAAAGCAATGAGAAGCCCAGAACTGTTCCAGTTGAAATGTTTGTTTAATCCACAAGATGCCTGCCTTGGAACATCTGTCACCATGATATATTTTTCAACTGCCTCTTGCAGATAGCCACATAATACATCCTCCTATTTTAAAAATTACTGTCCTCAAAAGTGATGAATCAATATGACTTGTGTGTTTCAAAAGCATTACATAGGAAATATAATTTTCTATCATGATGGTGGTGTCAATGAACACCTTGAAGGGTTTTTTTGATTTCTTTAACCAAATCCTATAAAAACCCATAGTTTTTCGTGACCCATAGTCAATAGGTCAGGAGACTTTTGTCTGAACAGTTTGAAATACAAATGAGATGATGCATTCATGGTAACTAACCAACCACACATGCAGTCTTAGCTTAGGTTACTTAAGTTACCTAATCAACTTAAGCTGACTCAGGATGAAAGAGATTTACAAGCCCAGTACTTTGTAAGTGGGAAATATTAACTAGATTAAATGTACACAATAAAGAGGGAAAAAAAATTTGACATTTCTGGTAACCAAAGAGCTCAGAGAAGAAGTGAACCTGTGTGGTGGGACTCATTTAAATGTTTCCTCACATGTAAGTGTAAGGAATTGTCTCTAACCTTTTCACATTGAAAGACATAGTAGGCTGGGAACGGATTTTAGTCTTTCAGTACAACTGTGAAGTTAGTCTGATGCTTTAATCTTGTTAGCTAAAAGTACTGCCAGGGCTGTGGAAATGAAACAGTTTATCCACAGAACATCTCCTTAGTGTTGGATTGATAGTTGATTACAGGTTTGAAGTTATTGAAAGGGAGGAATAGAAAGTGCAACTGAACACTATTGGCCCTGCATTCCTCAGGTCATATTCTTGAGCAGGAAGGGATGAAATTCTCTTTCATGCTAAGTAGCACACAGGTAAAGTGATTTGAATAATTTTTTGTAAATTTGAACATGAATGGATTTGCATTTCTTTCAAGAAAATTCTCTAAAAGCACAACAGGCATCAAGAGAAGAAAATCTGGGAGGGGGAACTTGGGGAAATAATGAGAGGAATGAGACAAATAGAGGCATACCCAGAAGAGACTATATCCTAAAAAAATCAGACACACTAACCTCACTCTGGTTTTAGCCCTAGCATGACACAAGCTTTTATGTAGGTTTCATGTAGAAAATTAATCTGAGAATGAGTTAAAAACCCCAAACTGCCCTACATGTAGGAACCTCATCCAGTTTTGTAAACTCATTTATAACACATTTGTCATATTCCTGAGTTTTCTCCAGCATTCCTTGAATCATTGTTAATATCCTTCAACCCCCACAAAATCTTGTTACCTCATTATTAAGCCTGCTGATTTGCTGTTTGGTCTCTTCTGCTTTGATAACGAGCACAGCAGCACCAATTTCAGCCTCTGAAAATAATTCAAATTCATGTAAATGAGAAGAGTATAATCACTTAGAAATGATAATACTGTTCTTGCACTTAACGAATCCTTTAAATTTAAACCTGTTTTTCAGTTGGCTAGAAGGAAAATTAAACCATGTGTTTAATGTTCATTTTATAATGTTTGAGAGAAGTGCAATTAATAAAGTCCATACTGCTGGCTTCACTCTGGACCTGGAAGGAATGAAGATGACAACCTTGGTGCCATCCACGTGACAGCTCGACACTTTTTAAAAATCATAAATATGACTAAACTTTAATTATTATTTTCCTGCTTGGCTTTAAGAGAAACAATATTTGTCCTAGTTGCCCCCATGATAAAAGCACTTAGCTATGTGGGAGCTGTTTAGTTCTAAAAGAAGGGATGTTGGAAACGATCCCTCTGTCTCTTTTTTTAATCTTTTTTTCCCTCCATCTTGACAAGTTCCATTGCTTTGTGGTGCTACTTCACCAACCTTTTCAGGGTGTAGGCCATTTAAGGCTCCCTAAAACCCCATTTATTCAAGGTTCTCACTCTTTTTAAAATCTCTATGCTTCCACACCCCTCCACTTCTCTAAATATCTTTAAAAATGTTAAGAGCCAAGCTTACATATGGCTCTTAATGAATTGGGTGTGATTTTTTAAAATTTTGGTTTTGTTTTTGGTAGGGTTTTCATTTCTTTTGTTTTGTTCTTATTTATGGCTTGTATTTTTTTCAGTTTGGTATTAAAATGTTTTTATGTTCAATTTTGTCCTTGTATTTAGCACCTTCCATGACCAAAGGTTTGGGAGCATGAGGCAGATTGTACAATTCTTCTGGTAAAGCATAATGCATGAAAAAACAGTTCCCTCCACAAACTGTTTTATCATGACTGTCTCTTGGTAGGAAAACAACAAATGACCTTTGGGACCTTGGGTTTTTTTTTTTTTTTACAATTGTGGCACTGAAATGGGACTGAGAGTACAAATATATGTTTAATCTATTTATGCCACTAGTGAGGATGAAAGAAATAAAGAGGAACAAAAAGAAGTTATGAAAACTGTTTTCTTTAAAAAGTGATTTTCCCAGGCAACGCTCACCTCCAGTTGTAGGAGATAACCTGGATTCCTGCCTGAGCTGATCAGAGCTGAAGTCAAAGGTTTGGCTTTCTTCATTATGGTTTCCATCCTCAATCCCATCGACAATTCTGTTGAGAAAAATTGGAGTAATGGAGCAGTTTCATAAACATCATGTTCATAATTATGTTGTAAAAATCACTCCTAAAAGGCATATTTTTAAACAATGGTAAATTTTTCACAACATTAAGTTTAGAGAAAAGCAGAACCTATTATATTGGCATAACTTCTTGTGAGTCACTAAAAATTAAAATTACCGATAACGGAAAGAATGTGAGGCCAAGTATAATTAACTGAGGTTTCAAAATTTTCATGACTTTTACAGTATATTCTGGGTCCAATCCAAAACTACATGGACTATAGTTTGCTTTTCATATCTACAGTAATCTGTTGCTATTTTTTCTTCTGCACAACCTAAAGAGGCTTCACTATGCTCTTGTGAAGCTAAAATCTCCCTGCACATTATCAGGCTCTTTTATTAGGTTTACCTAGGCAGAGCCTGAGCCTGAACATAATATATTTATGAAAACATCTCTGTAAACTTCAGTCAAAAATGTCATTTCCAGACAAATGGTTATTCTAAATTTCTTTTTAACTAGCTCAGGCAGGGAAATCTTGTTTGCAAATTTCATATAGGAAGATGTGCAGACCAGTCTCCAGTGTCCCAGTTACATTAATAATGGTATTGGATCTGACTACTAGAAAAGGTATTTTTGCCAGTTATTTCTACCCATGCATAGCAGTTACCTCTAAATTGCAGTGTCAAGAAAGCCAAAGGAAAATAAAAAAGCAGTATTTTGTACAATAATCAAATTCTGAATTCAAAGAAAACAAATATTGGAGGAATCAATACATAGTATTAAAAATATATAATTATTAATATTTTCTGTTCTCAGATAAAATAAATTGTGATATAAAGAGAACTATATTAAAGTCAATGAAAGAGAATCATACAACTGCCAGATGATTGATATGAAGGATCAATTTCTTGTTTTGTCCAGGAACAAGCTTCATATTCTGTCTTACAGCAGACATATGAGTTAAATACTAATCTGGAAGGGCTAAGATAGAAAGTTCTTAGCCTCTCAGTCATTGGGGATAAATTTGTGATGATAGATATTAGAATTTTTATTTAAAAAAGATGTGTTCAGGAAAGCTTCTTGACTGGAAAAGCCTGGAGAAGGAAGGAACAGAGAACACAGAGATATCTGTGATGTATTGGGCTTGAAAGACCCGTGTAACTCAGACCTCTGTTTCCATACCGTGCATTCTCATCCTTTTTGGCTTTTTGTGTGGGTTTAGAGGCTGAAAAAAGGTCTATGTTCATGATGCCAGTTGGATGTTACTAGACTTGACTGTAATCTTAATCAGCCTCTGGTAGAAGAGGAGACTCAAATGTGGTGCTTGAGCAGCCCTGGCCTATACTGCTATCTGCAGCTGAAAACCAGAATGATTACTTTGCTTGAAATTTGCTATAAAACCTTTTTATGTCATTATTGGTTTTATGTAATTTATGTTTAATGTCATTTGGCCTCACTGCTTCAAAAGGCAAATTTTAAACACCAATATCACTTTTGTAGAGGTTCCTAATGATATAAAATGCTAACATTTTAACTGCCTTTAAAGCACACAGGAGAAAGCTTACTCAGATATGACTTGGAATTTATAGATGCTACATTCTTTATAGTGTTTAAAGATTCAGACTCAAAGGAAATTATATTAGCACAAATACCTAGTTGGGAGTGCCAGGATTCTGTGTGGAAAATACGTAATGTGCAATATGCTTATTCATATACAATGATCTGGCTGGGGAGCTACATAACCTAGTAAATTGAAAACATGAAGGGACAAAGGTAATTGGTAAGCCTCACCCCTCTCTGAATCAGCTATTGAACAGCCCTGAATTTTCTCTTGAAGACAGAAAACTCCACTCTTAGAAGCCAAAAAAGTCAGAAAAGATTAACATGTGACCTCCTCTATCCAGTTGCTCAGGGATTAGACCCCACTCCTCTGTGTGGTTCTAAGGAGATTCAATTACATAAAACCTCCTCCTAGGGCTGCCTTTATTATCACTTACATTTTCTTCCTTTTGGTGCTCTTTCACTTCATAGGCAGAACCCAAAAGGCAATTGACCAGGGCTCTCTTTTAGAAACTACAATTCTAGCCTCTGTTCCTTGCACTAAGAGCTCTTTAAAAGTTTTATCTAGTCTCTGGGCTTTTTTGCTTTCACTATGGGGCACAATGGAAGAACCTGAAGCACCTGTAAAGAGTTTAGTTAGTTTCCTCTCAGAAACATCCACAGCAGAAGTTTCTTAAGAAACCTCAGAACAGCACTGACTGGATATTTCAACCAGAGTCTTGTCTTTCCCTTGCCTTCTCTTGCCAACACCAAATGTAAATAAGACTCTTAATTAAGGTCTTATTTTATCCTTAATGCTTACAAGGAAACACTTAAGACTATTTTTTAAAGTGGTATTAACTTGTCAGTTTAAATATTCTAATAATATAAACTCCTTCTAGGAGTTTATAAAACATGAAAATGTTTTGCCTGGAAAAAAAAAAGGCTGAAAAACATACATCTTGGACCAGCTTTCCAGCCTATTAATAGGATTAGCCTACAGTTATAAAATTATGAATGGAAACAGGAAATAATATATGTAAACACACATTTTCATATTCCCTTCTGCAGCCTTGGGTGCCAATGTCTGGCTGCATAAGTTCAGAGCAATAATGAGCAAGACTACATTTCAGCAGAAAATATAAAAAGCAATTTTTCTCTGAATTACCACTTATTATATGAATGATAATGACCTTTACTCATAGCTGACTGAACCAAATTCATATGAGATCGAGAAAACAAATGAGAAAATATCACATAGTGCTATGGTTTTGTTGGCATAGTGGTGTTTCATCAAAGATTGGACTCGAACTTGGAGGTATTTTCCAATCTAAATGATTTTGTGATTTCTATGATTTTATGAAACACTAAAATTGCTTTGTATCCTGGTACTATTTGAAATGTGCCTGTACTGATAAAATATATGATGAGGGGGAAAGGGTTCTATATAATCTTCCAAGTCCTTTTTATGATTGCATCTCTAGAGACTGGTGCTTTGACAGAGTTAAACAAATATTGTCCAAGCTGTGGCTATTTCACATTTGCAATGGCAAGTTCCTGAAACTTCCACTCTGCTTCTAATGAGTAAAGGAAGTGCTTGAACATGTAAACCACTTCAATTTATAGAAGACAAAACCTGAACTGGAAAATGAACTACTGCATCTCCTTGTATGTATGCTTGTGATTTCTCTAAAGAACTGGTCCGAAAACTAGGATTGCACTGCAGCAATTTAGCAACAGGTTACATAAATCACTTGTAAGTAGCGTGCAAATATAAAAAATGAAATATTTTAAATTTTACGTTAGCAATACCTCAATAAACTGTCATATGATGCTTCTTTGTGTTAAAAGACACAGCAAAACAGATTTGCTAAACTCTGTATTTAATATCTGTATAACTTCCATTATCAGATTTCCTGTCTCTAATGGAAAAACCCTCTGAATATTTTCCAAAATTGCTTGGCAACTCTCTTCTTTTATAGTTCTGTACTCTGGTACTCTGGTAATTTCTTGGCTATGCTATAGTTTCATTCACTTGCTTTCTAAATTTTTGTATCTCTGATGGACTCAGAATGTTTCATAGTGCTATTGGGAGAATGAATATCATAGACAAAATGATACCATAAGGCCAGACTATTTAAATTGCCATTTTTGCAGTTGCTTACTTTTTTTACTGCCCTTTTTATGGGTAAAAATACTTTAGTTTGCAATAAACTTCTAAAGCCATAACATTCTGCATAGTGTGCAATGGTTCCTACAATAATGTGGGATGAACAGAAGTATAAACTATTAAAGAATAACTCTTATCGTGTCAAAATCATGGTATTTTTAATGAGAGTCACATGATAGGAAAATGACCATTCATAACTATTACCTTGGGCTCAGATCTGGTGGGCCGCTGGTGGTCAGTGCTGACAGGTACAATTTAAGGTTTTTCTCCTTCCTTCTGGAGTAGTAATGGAGCTCTGTTTCATGTTTGGCTCTTGAGGGGTTTGAACTGCAAGCACGGATGGGGGAATGGAAGGGCACAGTTCCTGAGGCCAGCTGCTTCAAGTTTCTCCCTAGGTGGCTTTTGCTGCTTGCAGTCTTCTTCTGCTGAGAGCTATTTGTGCTTCGTGTATCAATTGGTGAAAGAGTACTGCTTTCTTCTTCTCCCTCCTCTTCCTCATCTTCATCTTCCACAATTGAAGGAAGTCTTTTCTTTATATTTCCATTTCCCTTGAGATCTGTCTAAAATAACAAATAATACATACTAGCGTAAAATTCAGAGTCTGACGTTGCAGAAAACCATTTTTTCTGCTGTTCATTCTGGAACAAACCCAGACCTAACACAGCTTTCATTTCTCATTAGAGAGACCTCTTTTGGAACTTATCCATAGCCTCAGCTATATGTGCAGACACAAGAAAAATACGAACAAATTAAATAAGTCCACTCATGACACGGTCAGCAAACTCACTGCAATGTGTTTTGTTACCAGAAAAGGGTACACGACTAGTTCTTACAAGCCATTTGCCATATGTACACTTGAGAAGATTAATTTTGTTTAGCTGAGGCATTATTTCTTGAATGTTATGCTACCGGAATCTTGGTGGTCCACAGAAGAGACCTGAGGCTGGTAATTCAAATAATACCATCTTTTCACATGGAACCTTTTATAATGTGTAAATGGCATTTACACCAGTTTAGCTCAAGCCCAATGATCTGTGTCCTTCTAAATTTTTGTAACTAAAGTAATTGCCAGGATGATACACAGACTTTTCAGTTCACTCCAGGTCCCATTAATACACCAAGAGTGTGACGGTTTTGGCTTCAGGACTGAGTCATCAGAAAGCGGAACTACATCTGGTTTTGAAAAAAAAAAATGCAATTTTGATGCTTGATGTTGGAACCATGGAAATTTAGAGGCAACATAGATCTGGGTTCTGTAATTTATGTACTAATTAAAGCACAGTGTAGGCAATCAATTCTATTTTTTTGTGGTAACAAAGTATGCTGATCATGAGTGCCAACACATGCCAACATAGACAGGACCAGACCTTAACTCAGATATAGTTCCATTTATTCCCATGGTACAACTTACTTTATTGGTAGTAGGTGAATGGCCTAAGGCAGACTCAGGTTCCAGGTAAAATTAACAAACCAAATTGCAACTTCATGGTTTCAAATGGAGTTGTTGTTTTTAATTTTTTTTTTTTTAACAGGCTACTCCTCTTAATCAAGCTTGATTAAGGCACTGTTAGCTTTAGATAGAAAACCTCAGATGACCCTGCATAGTCAGATATCCCACATTTAGGCCAAGTCAGATGGAAATACAGATTTGGGGAATTTATCCAAATATTCTAAGCCCCTATTAGCATCTGTCTAAATGTTCTGCAGCATAGGTTTAATTTTATTACAACACACTTTCATTGAATGTATGCTTTTCTCTGGGTATGTGTTGACAGATTTAGTGAACTGGTATCTTTTAATTTGAGGTATATATGAAGAGATAAGAATTCCAGGTTGTGACAGAAGGCATGTCTTTATAAAATAGAAAAGCCTTGTTGTCAACTGTAGTAGTCATTCAAAGGCTGTCATGATGATTAAATTGTACAGGATCTGGCACTGCTACTGCCTATACTCTATAGAGAATGAGTGTTGCCCATATTCAAAACTTTGGCTTGGGTAGCCATGTATCTAAAATGTAGTTGCTATAGGAAGATATTCAAATTTAGCACGTGGGAAAAAAAGATTATAAGCTGTTACTCATAAAATGGGCAGTGGCAGAACTACCTGCAGGATGTTATTTGAATTCTCATTCTGAAAAAATTCTGAAGTCTGTTTTCAAGAAGGAAAGGAAGGAGTTTGTTCTGGTTATAATGATGTGCATGTTCAAAGTGAAGCTTGGCATAATTAAAATGTGATCAACATACCTGGGATAGTGTAGGCTTGTTGGATAATTTTGATATTACCTGCAAAAAACAAACCAAAGAGGTAGGAAGTATGTACATCTGCACAGTTTGGCTTCCAACGGGATACACACATCTAAACCAAAACATTTATGTCAATAAAAGAAAAGACACTCATGATAAAATGGCTGTATTAAATCAAATGGTGACATAACACTGAACTAAGGATAATCCTTGCAAACAGGTGCTGTGAGAGTAAAAAAATTTGTTGTTTCATCTTAAATAAAAAGTGAGTTAATGAAAAAAATATTTTACTTTAATAAAAAAGTAGATCAAGATTCCAAACCTGTGAATAAATGTAGATGTGTGAGAAAGCATGCCGGGTAGATTTCAGTGCTCTCAGATTTCAGGTTTGGTGGAAATGCAGGAACAAGTGCTCTACTTTGGCCCTGCTTAACTTTAGCTCCTGTGCCAGCCTAGTCTATATGTGAAGATGAACTAAGTATCTCCAGCACCTTTGAGAAATTCTCAAAAGCAGCGGTGGGACTGAAGCAAGTAGGAGCAAGTTAGTCCTGAGGGAGAGATGTCTAGCTTATTCAAGGCCATAAATATTTTCTTTTCTTGAATTGCACAGAAAGTAAAACAAAAGAAAAGGAAAAAGAAAAAATTATGCAACTTTCAAGAGTAACTACTTTAATAAAATCCACTGGAACTGCTGAGTAATATCTGCTGTGAAAATTCTGCTGTTTACTTGGATGTCCATATCTTGACCATGGGCAAGTCTCTGGCAGGCTATATACTGTATTTATATAAATATTTTAGTCTGCCAGGTAAAATTTTGAGAGATTTTTTTCAGCTTTCCTAAACCCACATATCAAGGCAAAAAGTGCTTAACCCATGAGTTAATTTATTTTTTCCCAAACATGGGTAGAAGTTAGGCCTTTCTGAAAGTCATTTGAACTTCTCAGTTTTTTTGACAAATGTCTTCAGAACGTCTAAATATTCTAATTTTAGGCACAGGTTTGAAAATAATAATTGTGTGTTGTTTTATAATTTTTTATTTGGTTCCAAGTCTTTCAGGTTAACCTAAAAACTGTTCTGTAGTGAGGGTACTAGTAGTGGTATAATATAAAAATACAGAATATTTAAGTTTTCGTAAGCAGAAATCCTACTGCACAACAGCCAACCCAGTAGCAGGTGTATCATTAAATGTAGCAATAACACTCTAATAGCTGCCAAACAGAACAACTGCAATAATGAGGCTGCGTAAACAAAATAACTGCTGTGCTCTTACTGAGTTAGATAAAGTACTAGATGATATTAGCAGAGAATGAGATGTCAGATACTGAAATCTCCTAAGTTGCATTGTAATCTATGCCAACTGATAAATCAGTATCTTCAAGATTCAGGATGAGAGAAAACTAGAAAAGTGCTAAAATATTAAAGTCAGAATTAGGAAGTACTACTGGCCTGCTTTGCGCAAATGTTTAAAATATTAGTTTAAAATTGTGCCCAGAATTTTGGGACATCAGCTTGCTTGGCTTCTAGGCACAGTAGGAATGTTAAATAGCAGCCTTAATTAAAATTCCAGGCAAATCCAAAATATTAGCAGCTTCACAAAAAACATCTCAGAAAGTATGCATTTTCCTGCTGAAGGCTTTAGAAGTGACTTGCCACTTGTAATTCGTAATGTGGGTGAAGATTTCCCTCACTTTTTGTTTTAATGTTGCTGTTTTTGCCTCCTCAATACTTTTTAATCCTGACTGTACATCTTGAAAACACAGACAAAGAAATCATTATGTGGGTTTTAAGCTGCATGATCAGTTGCTAGCACTGTGCCCTTGCTTCTGGACCTCCCTGCTGGTCCTCAGCATAGGAGCCACAGCCACCCATTGATCCCTCTCTGCTCTGTATTACTACTATTATTATTATGATTATTACTATTATCATCATTACCCCTGGCTTGGTCACTGCAGCAGGGGGAAACTGGCTGCAGAGCAAATGGGGTTAGTGGGAGCACTTTGTTGCCTTGGGACCTTCCCAAGAGAAGGGTAAAGGAATTTTTGAAGGCAGGTTGCTTTTCGCAAGGAGGGGAGGGAGTGTTCTCAGGAGGGCATGTAGCAGAAAAGAAGGGTAAGTATGAACACGGAGCACATGATGTGAGAAGCTGCTTATCAGACTCCTCCTGTTCCCCCAAACTAGCTCCTTTAACACACTGGGGACTATTTCAGTCTGAAAATATTGATATTTTAAAATAAACTGTGGAACAATAAGCTATGGACCTATAAGATATCTTTCCTATAGAACAAAATCCACAGTAAAGAGCCTTGTAACTGCTTGTGTATAAATACACTGCAACCATACTCATTGCCTGTCCTGCACACACAACAGGGGCCTGGGCTTTTTATGACTTAGTAGTTGAAAGTTGGCAAAAGAAACTAATCTGTGCCCAGAGAGAATTCTCAAGGATTTTGCTTCTAGACTTGTTCCAGCACCTCCTCTCTTTTTCTCCCTCCAGTCTCAAAGAGAAAAGATGAAAAAGAGCTTGGACAAAGCGAGTCAAAGTGCAGGAAATTAGAAGTCCTCATTATGCACATAGCTTTATCTTTGCAAAAATGTAGTATCAGAGTAAATAATTAGGAGGTTGCCCTAGTTTCTAGGATGCTAAAACCTTTTATTTAGGGCAACACACTAGTGCAGTCTTCTATAAAATGCTCTATTTTTTCCTTCTGCAAAGAGTGTGCCAAATACCTCATATGCCTGCCTTTTAAAAGAAGTACAGCTCTTAAAGGATAAGGACTGCTGAAAGAAAAAACACAGATATTTAACTTACTATGCATTGAGGAAAAAAACCAGAAAGATTGATGTTAGCATGAGTTATGTGAAATACAATCAAAGAGTCTAATTAATATTTTGATTTCAGCCCTGGTGTCTCTTTATGTCTTGTGAAACCAGCTATTAAATTTAATTTTACAAGACAAAACAACAATAGATTATGTACCAAAAGCTGACTCTGATAAAATTCTTCCATGTATAGAATCACAAATCTAGACTCTTCCAATTTTTTAATATCTTAATACACAGATTTAAAAAATTCAGTAATCCTTAACATTGTTTATTAGAAGCACAAAAAGAATATTTCTCCATCTGAAAACACTAGTGGTTTGCTATTGAAAGCCAGTGATCTGAAAATTTTTTCAGTGTCAAGAGGCAGTAGTCATTTATAAACAATCTCTACAAGGAACTGGGACCAACCCAGGTAATAAGCTGTACAATAATTCAAGATGAATTCCAATGATAAAACCCCTAAAAAGAAAAATGTAGGGACCCAGCTAATTTGAAGGCTAATGCATTATATGCCCAGTCAGTAAGTTTACATGGTGGACCTCAATAAAATTTGCTGGTCGGATTCTTGTAGCCCTCACAAAAAGTAGGAATAAAAATAGAAACATAATTTCACTTATCTTCTTGTAATCTTCAGTACTAAAATACATTAATAATTCTTTATATTGAGGAGTCAAAAGGATAAAATACATTTTCAGGAAAGGATTTGAAATCAAACTGGAGTATTAATGTCCTTAGTCAGCATTTGGAAACGGGAAAAGCCCATTTAGGAGCACCAGCAGTGAGGGAAAAAAACCCAAGAATGCATGCCAGATGTTCTATTCTTTGCAAGTTTACTGTATGGTAATGGAAAAGATACCAGTGCATAACAAGAGATTATTGTACTGCTGCAAAACTTAATGCCTCACATGTGCTCCGGCCTCAGTTTTCTGTAATTAGGAAATTTTTAATGAAATATCACAAGTCCTCTAAATCACAACAGACTCAATCACTCACAAAGAGCTTGTTAGATGTAATTGTTTTATACTGAACAATTTGCCATCCCCACCCTCTGTGTTTTTTTCTTGTTTTGTTTTTCTTTTTAAGACTTTCTATTGTTCATTGGCCTGTTCCTGTATTTTCCCAGGGTTATTCTTATCTCTCTTCCTCGCTTAATGGACAGATAAAGAAAGAGTATTTTGGGGAAGCAGATGTTTTCAGCATTCTCTGCTGCTTCTTACAATACAGAGCACATTGAAATACCAGCAAAGGTTGAACAGCAGATCTGTCACAGGTGTTTTGTCCTAGGGAGACAGTAATCATGAATTGCCATGAGCTCTGCAATCTCCTCTTAAGTTGTTGTTCTGAGTGTTTTGTTTCTTTGTAATTAACTTGGTACTAATGTTCTGTAACTGGCCACTTGTGGTTAGCTTTGGATAGTTTTTTTTTTTTTTGCAATTGAATACTTTCTTAGTTGCAAAATTCTCACGAGCTTTTATATTTGGTGTTAAAAGTTTATTTTTCATATATTTCTTTAAAACCTGAATGTTAACCTCACTGCATTCATTAATTTTTTTAAAATTATACTTTAATTGTTTCATTAGCAATACAGGATGTATTGCATTTCTTGTTAAAAAGATGCTACAGAAAGCAAAAACTAGTATCTCTGTCACTTGTGCCACATTAAGAATAAATAAATGGGAAACGTGGATGGTATAATTAGTAATTTTTACTTCTATATGCTTACATCCATTTTCCCCACCCCAAAGCAGGAGAAGAAATTAGGGTCTCAGCCACTCTGAAAATGTATCTTTCACAGTAAATCTGTAGCACTGTAGCAGTAAGAATTAAAAAAAAAAAAAAACAAAAAAACAACCAACAGTCTATCAATAAGAAGAAAAGACAGCAAAAGGAGGATTATTAGAACAGACAACAGACCTGGCACTGACTGTACTGTCTGGCAGGCTGTATTTTTGGAAAAGCTTTCAGATTACTGCAGAAAAAAAAAGATGGAGTGGAGAAAGCTTGTTAATACTCCTACAGTTTGATTACAGTCAAGTAAAGACTTACATAATAGAAACTACAGTCAAAGCTAACATTTTATTCCAAAGCAATAAAACTTATATGCTTAACTTCAAGCAGCTCTAAAGTTTTAAACAGGCTCATAAATATTTGCATGATTGGCCCTGGATTGATATTCTGTTAGAGTCGTCAGTTTGAGGCTGTAGATACAGTGAAGGAGTTGTGTTTGTAATGTTAGCTTTATCTTTAAATGAAACTTCACACTAGTATTTATGTAAATATGTATATCTAACTTCAGAGAGTCTCTTGAAAAGAATAAAGGGGGACAATGAAGTGGATATTGAAGAATATTCTCCAGTTAAATTTATCACTGCCAGTTGCCTATTTGTACATATTCCCAATGTTGGCCAGGTGTTTTGTTAGCACTCACAGCACAAATGAGTGGGATGAGTCTAGCAAGTGCCTCCCTGAGGGCAGCAATATATTCGTGGAGAATTTTTAAGAAAATTGCTTGAATTCTTTGAAGTAGCATGATGTAAAACCAATCACAGTCATAGAAGTCCAATATCAATTTTGGACAGTGATGGAATGAACATTGAACATAGTGTGATTAGAATGGAATCTCTCTCTGAACACTTACTATCTATGCAGTGCTGTACTGTATATACAGTATATGTGTATAAAATGTATGTATATATTTATTATTACAATCATGTTATTATTTACCACATCATTGAAAGTTTTATGATGATTATAATAATATAATGTAATATATGTCTATCAAACCTATTTTCAGCATAACTGTGTTTGCACTTATGTAGGCAGGTTTTGTAGCTCTGGTTTTACTGGGCGAAAGTATAGATAATTAAAAAGAAAAATATGCAGATATATTATTTTTGATATCAGTAAAAACTTTGCATTTTTGCCTAACTAATTTTTGGTTTTACATACTTTTATATCTTTGAGCAGAGTGGTGGGTCTAGATGACCTTCAGAGATCCTTTGCAAGCTCTGCTATTCTACTGCTCTGTTATGTTTAAAGAAAAGTTGCACTAAAAACATTACCAGCTCAAAATTGAGAACACACACTTGTATCAATGTAAAATGCCAGTTTGATACACAACTTGCACAGATTATAGACAGTTTTCTCAAAGACTACACTACATTTAGTTTTACACATTTCAGTGTGTATCCTGAGGTTATAATGACTCTGCAAGTCATGTAGAAACTTCACCACACAAGCCACTCTGGCATGAACATTATATATCAAGGTAGTGTATGCCCTCAGAACTAATGTTTTTATAGAAGACATTGTGGTACTATCATTTCCTTCATTAATTAGTCCTGTATTACCCAGAATAATAAAAGGACAAGTTATTGTAAAAGAACTTCTAAATTTAAGGTCCCCAGTGGATCAGTCCTTTATCAATACAAAATAAAAGGAATAATAATATTTAAAAAATTAAAAATCAATCCACTTTCCAAATTGATATAATTTAATGTTTAGCTATATTAGGATTAATTCTATTTTCCATTTTTTACAGTGTACAGACAAAGATAATATTAATATTGTAAAAGTAATATTATCATGTTCCCTAAGGCACAGTGAGACATATTAGAAAAAAGTTATCTTCTATCATGCCTGTCTAATTAAAATAGAAATATAGTTAGATTCCAAGGCAATACTCTGAAAGCCAGGAGCTTTTCCTGTCTAAAATTCTGTTTGACACAGTGTTTTATACTCTCCTCATACAACAGTCTAAAAACATCAATAAGCTGCTTTGCTAGCCTGGATTTTTTTCAATGTGTTACCCTCGGGTTAAGCTTTATAATCTGATGCAGAATGTAATAATCCCAGGAAGTGAAATGAATGGGAATGGAGAGTGTTCAAAAAGACTCAAAAGCTAAAATTAGAAGTAAAATTTCATCACTTATTTAAACATGTTAATTCTAGTTACAATGAAAATTTGTTTGTATTTGTTGAGAAAGTGCTAAGGTCTACTTGTGAAAGTCTTGTAATAAATAATGCAAAGCTTTTAATAAATAATGTAAAGCTCATAATTCCTGTCTCTTAATCCATTCACAAAAGTAAAAGAGTTGGAATTTGGGGATGAGTCATATATACCTAACATAGTCCCAGACTGATGTAAATATGTTAATTTCCTCCCCTCCTCTTTGTCCTTTTCCATATGTTCTGTGATTCACCCTTACAGTGAATTGGCCACTTGTTTTAGGTGTGAAATGGGAAAGATTTATAAAAATGCAGAAACGAATAAAAAAAAATATTAATGGAAAAGATTTCATAATTGCTCAAATAAATTGTAGTGGGATGAATCTGGAAAATGACCACAAATCGGAAGAATAAATTACTAGAGACAAAACCAGACAGTGTTAGGTGTCTGTGTCATTATTTTCAAAAATATTAGAATAACAGAAGGCTACAGAAATGAAACAGAAGATTATTAGTGAGAAAAGATTCTTTGGGTAAAGATACTAGGAAAGAAAATAAAAAGGCCAACCAGTCTATCTTTTTTGAATTACATTTCCTTGTTGCATTATTTCTCAGCAGCATACCATATTGAAGAATATATTAGAAACAAAACAGTGAGGTGACTACCTTGAGGGTTACTGGGGGGAAGAGATGGCTCAGAGGCACCACACATCAGGCTCACCAGTAACTGCCAGTAAAAAAGCTTTATGAGCTACCAGACTAGAAGAAAAGGCATCAGACCTGGCCTAGACTATAGCTCCAGGTCAGCCTTGCTCTCATAGCAAGTGACGAAGTTAATTGTCAGGCTGAGGGACTGGAGGAAGGGAGAAGACTATTGCAGCAGATTTCCTTGTTTGAAACTAGCATCCAACTTCATAGTCAAAGATCTACCAAAACATACTTACTGTCATGAATACAAGTAGGAGACCTGTGGAATATCTTGCAGAGAGCTATTGGACAGAGCTCATTCCCAAAATACATCTCATCCATTTAATATCAAAAATGAAGTGTAAACCAGCTGAATTAACTGCTTTGATTTTGTTTGTTTTTGCCAGTGCTCACACCCATGTACAGCTGCATGACTTGTTCCATAGGAATAAAGAAATTGAGCTGTGTAAATGACTTTGTGCAAGTGCTGCCTTGTTCAGCAATAGAGTAACTTCTTTTGTGAAGAGGAAGAGAGACAGAGAGAGAGAGAGAAGAATACTAAAAAATTCCAGATCATCCCAGAAGTATAAATGAAAAATCTGAGTAGCGTGTAAGATGTGAAAGCTCTGAGTTATATTTGACAGCAACCCTAATTGGAGAGTAGTCCATGCACAGAGGCAGGCAAGAGACCTACTCCAGAGAACATATCAGGAATCAAAGTTAATTATATGTTACCAGTTTTAAAATTAGTTTAGTTTTTGACAGTATGAGACACTATAATCACTGAGAAGTTGAGAAGTTTATAGTCTCCACATCATATCAAGAGCTATAAAGGAAAAATTAATTTATGGTGTCTTTTGGGCAGAAGCAGTGGCTGTTCAGCCATTCAGTCACCTAGGGCTTTTACCAGAACAATTAGAGCAAAGGGAACCATGTGCACGTGGAGTAAAGAGAAAGATCATAAACAGTTGGTTCACAGCTTAAAAATTATTTCAGTTGTTTGTTGTTTTTTTTTTGAATAATCATACAGATAAAGTACTAGACTTCTGTTGCTTTAGGTAATTTATTCAATTCTATATTCTACCTCTTGTAATAATTGTATAGAAACACAAAAACTGGCATTGATTGGTCTCTTTATTCTACAAGCTTTATGCTTACTGACAATAAACACCAGTGAGTTACAATGTACATTAATTATTAATTATATATAA
>VXBC01007998.1:90134-148741 GCA_013399945.1 Ploceus nigricollis
ATTAATTATATATAATTATAATTATATATATAATTATATATATAATAATAATTAATTATTAATTATAAGTAATTACAATAATACATGATCCTCCACCAGAGAAGCTACTGACAAAGATGAGTGCTTAATATGCTCTAAGCCTATTTAAAAATTACAAGTTTGCCTCAAATTTATCCAGCCCTACTGTTAAAGTAGAACTGATTGAGTTTTTCAAGGTAGACCACTTTATTTTACATAGCTGCTGGGTGGTGTGAAAAAACCATCTCCTTTATTAAAAAGTTGGTTGGAATTATTTGGGAAATGTTCTATGATAATTACTTGTTATTAAAAATATTTTGCAACCTATGATTGTCCTACAGTGTGCAGGATGAACTGTGATCTAGGCTGGAGTAGAGGAATAGTGACTAAGTATGGCAGTGCAGTAAGAGCTGATTTGGAAATTCATTTTTTCAGTGCATGACTTTATAATAAACATATAGGTAATACCCATGAAATACAAGTTTTATTATTTTTTTTTACTTTGGAAGTTAAACTCATCAATAAGTAATTATGTGACTGTTTCTATCAGGTTTTATTATCTTACAAAACTTGCCAAATTTAAAAACAAACTTTAAAAAAAAAGGAGCTTATGTTTTTCCTTAATATTTATAGAGTAGCAAATATGATAAGTTGTTTGCTTCTTGAAAGTGAAATACTATTTGCTATGCAGACAATCAATGCATTAACAGTCAGAAATTTCACACTACTTTCAATGCTGATTCATAATAGATAATCAAACATGTAACAGAAAGTGTTATTGCTATATTGGAAAGCAGTATTCATAAATTCAGATGACCTCTAGTAAAAATCTAGATCTAGAAAAAGCATGACTAAAAAGGCAAGAATGAGTTCATGTCAAATATGTAATCTACTAGCTGAAAACCAAATAGTGGCAAGGCAGGATTTAATCTGAATTTTGTGCTTGCATTCAAAATATTTTTTGCTATTCATTTTCTGACTACAAGGGCAATGCCAACAGTTAGAACAAAGAAAGATAAAAGTCTTCAAATAAGCAGTTAAAATGACATGAAGAGGAATTACTCATATGCTTTTAATATACTTAAGGCTTAGCTGGAATGAACCAGAGAGCTCAGTATATTTTAGATTAGAATTTGTAGACATTTTTCTTCCCAAGCTGTGCCCTCTATTGTATGCTCCAGAGCTTAGAGCTACTTTCACCTTTACAAACAATTGATTTGGTCAGTTGTCAGATTTTCCAATAGAAAATGAGGAGCATTCCTTGTAATTTCTTAGATATTGCTAATAACAACCTGAGCTTTATTATATTAAAAATTCCTCACAACTCAGTCATTAAAATTTAATAAATTCTAAACACCAGCCTCTCCAAAGGACAAGAATTAATCCCTATTTTGTCAGACAATGCCTTCCAGAGGGAAGATGTGGGCAGATTCTTTAGTTTTATTGCTTCTTAGTTACTAGATTGCCTTTTAAAATGTATTCGTCTATTTATTTATTTTATTATCAAGGAGCCTGACTAAGGTGCAGTAAGTCTCCATGTTCCCTACTGGAGAAGGAAGCTACCACATTTTCATGAAACCTTGTCCTTATGTTTCATTTACACTGCAATGCACTGATCGAATCAACCCTTCTTTGTGTTTCACAAACTGAGTGTTTTCATTTTAGAGAACAGCTTCTTCTTTGGTGAGAGGGGAAGGAAAGCTTCTGTAGGAGCCAGAACACTGCTTTTAAGTCCACAAAAGGAAAGTAGATTATTTAAGTCCACAAAAGGAAAGTAGATTATTTTTAGTTGCAAGTCCTATCTACAAACAGAAATTTTTGACTCTTCAGGAATATAACCTCTTCTTTTTGAAAATGACTCACATCGATAGAGCTTTAGTGAGACAAAGAATGTGCCTGCATATGCCTTGTTTTCCTTTGGGACTTAATTATAGCTTGATGGTATAGGTGTCAAGGAGGCTTCTTGTTCTTTTTATCAGTGTGACTCTAACCAGCCTTTTTTTATTTTTTAAATCTGAAAAATGTTGTCTACACTGTAAATTCTTTCACGCGTGTATGTAAGAAATAATCAGAAACAATAAACTCTCCCAAAGCCCACAGAGATATTGTCCAAACATTTACTTATTCTGAGTTCTTCATAGGATATTCATAGGATAATTCAGAGTTATGAACAGCTGCTGCTACTCTCTAAATGCATCAAATAACACATTTTCAGGGCTGGTGGATAACAAAATAATTTCCAGTTTCTTTCATATTAATGTATGGGTATAGGTGTATCCACATATGTTTTAAGAACCTTCTTCTGAGTGCTCAGTTTTATCAAATCAGATATGGGACACTCTCACTGCCTAATACATATGCAATCTGTAATTCATAGTGAAAAATTATACAGATAGGGCGAGGCACATGTCAAAATCTGTGTCACTCAGCAAACTATTTCCTTACTATGACAACATAGTCACAGACCTAGAAAACTTGGTTGAAATGGCTGAATTGTTTTAATGTCAACTCCAGCTAACAGAGAAATTAGTATTTTCTAACTGTCCCTAATATTTGAATACATTTACAAATACAGTTATTGGTTTATTGATCAAAAGGGAGCAAGGAAAGCAAGAGGCAGAATATGTGAAATCAACAAAAAGTCTACTCTCCTGGTTCATATCTTCCTGTAATAAAATGTATAAAAGGATGGCAAAGTAGCATTGCCAGTGTGGCTGAACACACATTAATGGTATTAATAATAAATCACTTAGTAATTCCTGGCTTAAGAGTTGTCATGAGGAATTGTTCGAACTCTGTCTCTCTGATTTTGATTCTGTTTCTCTACCTTTTATTCATTAGAGCCTAAAAATAGTTGTCTGCTCCTATACCTAAAATCTGGGCTTTTCTCCCAAGATTGCTAAACAGCTCTTTCAATCAGTCTATAACAAGACAGCTACATCTTCTACTTGTTACTGGGAGAGCTGGATACATCTCCTCATTTTACTGGAAAGAGACACAACTATGGAAGTCCTTGAGCCTTTTCTGCAGTCATACCTTACTTAGAGTTTAGTGCAAATGAACCACATCATTATATATCCTCTTAGACTTGCAAGTGAACCAAGAAAACAAATTTTAAATACTTCCTTTTTGTGTTTGTATAGGTAGGGAAGACATGTAATCTTCCAAGTATCCAATTTTGACACTTCAAGAGAATGACACTACAGATGACTTCTGACCCTTTTTGTCCACATGCTTCTAATCCAGTTCAAATCTCTGATTCAGTTTTAATCAGAACAATGAAGGTTGAAAGGGGATAGTGAACAACCAGGAATAAATTCTTATTCATTCTCAGCTTTTTAATGCTGGCTTAAAGTTTTAATAAATCTTCAACCTACTGTCGATTTTGTGGACTTTGACTGAGAATGCAATAACATTTTAGGTCAAGACTGAAAGAGAGCTCACAAGTCATAGTGGGGAAAGTCATGTTATTTCACCCTGCACTTCACCTGACCCTAAATACTGCTGGTGATTAATTTTAAGTATTAAATTCACATTCAGCTACAGATTTACAGTCGTTTAAAACATCCAAGAAACACAGAGTGAGAAACAGACTTACTCAAATGAATAGATCTACTGTTTAACTATGGAAAAGTTCTCCAAACCCAAAAATCCCATAAAGCTGCAGAAGTCACAGATACTCTCAAAAGTAAAATCTCCCTATACTAGGGAGAGGGAATCCGCATACAGTGGCCTAGCTGACAAGCTCTCCTATAACACCATTCCCAAGTGCTGTATTTAAAAAAAAAAAAAACCAACAAAAAGAAGCAAGAAGTCATATTAATATACCCACAAACTGTACATCTGAAAATTTTCTTCTTACTTTTCTCTGAGAGTAACCATCAGATAACTCCAATTAATTCTGTTTGCAAGTATATTCCAGCTGAAGCAAAGACAGGTTATTTTCCTGCTGAAGCAAAGTGAGTGGTTGACCAGGCACACTTGCTACTGACATAGATATCTGTCCTCATTTATCAAACCCTGCTTTTACAGTGGTACAATTTTTGGCTGCCTTATTTATGCTGTTTATCCTTATTGGTAAGTAAAATGTTTGGAAAAGAAATGAGATGTTCTACTGCAAGAGAAATAGTAGCAGAGGGGATAGTTTAGCAGAGGATGTGGGCAAAAGTGACACTCATAATTTGTCTTGGATTCTGTTTATCTGCCTGTGACACTGGACACTATTCCATATCAGGATATTTTTTCCTTTAATTTTAAGGTAACAGATCACACCATGAAAATATGGCATGTATTCAAAAATGCTCTAAATATTTTCTACTTCAAAGCAGAAAAGTTACTTGGATGTGTCCCACATTATTTTCAATCCCATCCTTCTCAGAGAGCCTGAGAAACATTCACCTTCAAGGCTGCTGTAGGCTTGCTCTCAGCAGAGAGTCTGTACATCACCCGGCTGACTTTAATTGGGAAGAGTTGTCCCTGAATTTATAAAACCTGAATGCAGCTGAGAGGGTGATCCCCAGATTTGTCACCATACAGAAAAGCATGAAGCAACACATTGTGGGGATCCATCAATTTCCATGACAAAACTGTAGTGGGGAATGCAATCTTCAAACCCATGGCATTTTACTACTTTTCAGATCAAACATTCCTCCCCGAGGGAAAAGTGTTATACAAACTGATCACCAGGCTCTCAGAACAGCTGTGTACTCTCAGCTGCTGTTTTCAGCAGCTAGAAGTTTGGAGACATTTCAAGAGACAAACAAATGAGATATCCTGGTTATTTTCCTCTCCAGAAGAACACGCTTATATATGGACTCCTTTCTGCTGCAATGGTTTAATAGAGTGTTGCTGTGGAAACACTGGCACCAAAGTACACATAATAGGAAGCTATGTAGAAAAATCAGCCCATATATCAAACTCATTGGGGTTTTGCACTGAAAAGTACTTTGCTGCACTCCTCCTTGGCATTATATTTGTCCCCTGTTTTGAGAGTATCCTAGTGAAAATTCATGCTTTTCCAATGTTACTTCTCTCTGTGTTACTTCTCTCTGTGTTAGAGAAACAAACACCTGAACTTTTGTTAGAAAACAAACACCTGAACTGTTAAACACCAACTTGAAAGTTTGGCTATAACTGTCTTTGAGCATTCACATGATAAAGTCAGAAAAAGAGAGATGTCATAAAAGCTTTTCACTATTAAAATCTGAATAGACTTATTTTCTATATAATATCAGTGAAAGTACTTTGGTGAGTCTATACTGAAGCTTTTCAGGAGTGCTTTATCTGGAATTTCTTCTTGTTTTGTTTTTACTTGGGGTTTTTGTTTGTTTTGCTTTTTTTTTTTTTTCCTCCAAAATAAAGTATTCATTTAAGTGGAAAAGCACATTTTAATTGCAGTGTATGAGAAACAACTGTTTTTCATTTTCAGTATGTGTGATGACATTCTTTACTAAAAGTGATAACCAATGATGTATGAAATGAATGTTCATTAGGCTGGCACATGAGCTTCTAGAAAAGATATGGCTAAAAACCTTTGTTTGGACACATAGCTTACATAACTATGAATTATTTTTAGACATAAACAAAAAATATTAAAAAACCAAAGAATTCTCTCTCATGGATGATGTTTGTTATGGAAAATTAGAAGCAGAGAGGTTGTTTGATATTTATGATCTGACCAACTGATAAAAAATTCACGTAGGTAATATCTGAATTATCAAACAAATGGAGTCAGCAGTTCCTTTAACATAATTTGCATATTATTTCTTTACTGTGACAAAATTATAGGAAATTACTGAGGTATGTGAAACACCTGAAAGATTACAATAACTGCAGAGACCTTTAAAGATACTTACATCACTTTCATGGCCTTCTCTTAGATTGTAAGTGAGATCATGCTGGATGTCTTCAACAAACTTGTGAGCATATTCTGGGTAAAGGTCGAGCACTTCAAAGAGACCTTTGAGTATAATACATTGGAGGTCACAGTATGTTAGAGCTTTAACATCTGCGTTTGTTTTAATAACTTGATCCCTAATGGATAGGTTTGCTCCAATTAAATCTCCTTTACCTAAAAGAGAATACAAAAATAATTATCTTCCAAGCATAAATTCTTTACTTCTTTTTTGAATCATAAAGCTGTTTAATGTAATTGCTATACCTGAACCTGAAATCCCATTGTTACTAATGACTTGTTTGATTAATAACATGCTAAAGGATCATAGACAATTTTTTTCCTCTTTTTGCAGGTGCAAAATTATACACAATTAATTGGAGGTACAAAAACTAATTTCCAGACAGGTAACTGGCTGATTTAAGGGAGTGATAAAGTAAATATGTATAAAATGAAGATTTGCACCAGTAACTAATAGCAGGTGCAATTATTTTTCAAAAAATATATTGTCAGGGGTTTTTATGTGTATCTTAAAACATGCAGGTGTTAAGATAGCATTTTAACATTTCTGTAAAGGAGAAAAAATAGCTTAAGAAAGAATTCTTGTGCTGGTTTTTTTTTTTTCATTTATGGGCAAGACTGCTTGAGAACACCGGCTGTATTAAAAACCTCAATTGACCATCTATTGAGGAGCACAAGAATTTTATAATTAAAAGCTTCCATAAACATCTAACCTGAGCTATAAATTCCAAAGTGTAGTCATTGAACCAGAGGTTTTCCCCAAAAGTTAAAGCAGACGGTCTTTGTTAAAGACCTGGACAATGTGATGGAGTGCATTCTCAGCAAGTCATGGGCAATACCAGACTCAGGGAATTTGTTGATACACTGAAGGACAAAGTTGTCATTTAGGGGGACCTCAATGAAAGACAAAATGGCTGCTAGGATTATCATGAAGTTCAACAAAACCAAACGCCAAGCCCCGTACGTGGGATGAAAACCCTCCCTACAGCAGCATGGACTGGGAACTGAGCTCTGCCGGAAAGGCTCTGGGAGTCCTTGCGGACAAACTGAACGTGAGCCAACAATGTGTCCTTGCAGCAAAGAAGTTTAAGGACCTCCTGTGCAGCATTAGCAAGAGTGGAGCCAGCAAGTCCCAGGAAATGACTCTTTCCCTCTATATTTGTCATACCTCATCTGGAGCACTGTGTCTACTTTTGGGCTTCCCAGTAGAAGACATAATATTGACATATTAGAGTGAGTCAAAAAGAGACTACCAAGAATCAGGGACTAAAGAATATAATTTATGAGAAAAGGCTGAAAAAACAGGCTATTGCTCCATCTTACAAAGAAAAGGCAAAGGAAGGATATTATTACTCTCCTCAACAGCCCAGCAGAAAATTGTAGAGAAAACAGAGTTAAACTTCATTTCAGAGTGCACGGAGCAATAAGATGTACTGGGCACAGTGTGTAATAAATTAAATTCTCACTATAAATCAGGAAATGAAAGTCAGGAAATGGTGGAACAGCCTGCCCAAAGAGGCTGTGGAATTGTGAGCATCCTTGGAGATGTTCAAAATGTGCCTGGACATAGCCCTTATGACTCTGAGATAAATTTGCCCTGCTTTAAGTAGGTTTAAGTTGGGTAGCTTCTGAAGGTCTGAAGATCCCTTCAATCTTACATTATTCTGTGATTGATAAATAATAAATTAAGACTGTCACACTGGAAAATCCACCCAGCATGTGATTCCAACTGTATATTACACAGGAAATGGCCAGCTTGCAGAGTAAGTTAAACTAATCAGTCAACAATCCCTGAACCTTCTTAAATAGGATAGTTTCACACTGTAATATATCATTTTTAGTACCTTAAAATAATTTTGTTTTCTTATTTATGTGGAGGTTGAACAACTTTCTCAAAAGTACTTATCATAAACAAAGGTAGGGAGGGATTTTCTCTTATGCTAGGAATATACATACATTAATGCTACTTTGGTGCCTCTTAAAAATCTCAGTTAGTATAAATGAGAACTGGTTTGAGATTAGGTCAATCTGGGAAGGAGAAATCTGATAGGTAATAATAACATCTGTCTTTGTCAACACAACATGTATTGCTACATAATAAAATATAGCATAAAGTTAAGCAGTAATATGCTTTTACATTTTGCTGTAAATACCAACAATTCCTTACATTTCTTCCATTATATTAAGCAGAGGGCTGTCAGTGTTAATTTATTGCTGGCTGTCTATGTGGACAAGGGAAAGAATATTTCAAATATACCAAAACTGATCCTTAAACATCTTTATTAGAAATATTTTAGATACATGAACAGTATTAGTATCCATACTGCATAAAGATTTTGGAAAAAATGTTAGATTTTTATTGGGTTATAGTTAAAATTTTGAAGTATTTTCAGGCCTAAAGATACTAAAATTGATCTGGTAGTGCTAATATATGTTTATTCTTCAAATGAAAATCATAAAGCAAAGGCTGTAGGTAGTAACCTGAAGTTTCATGTAGAATTAATGAAGTGATTAAATGATTCTACCTTGAATGTCAACATTTGTTACATAACAGAATCATTTCAGCTATTCTTAGTAGCTCTTTTCTTTTTTCTTTAATTGGATAACAAGCTTATATATATACATGTTTCCCACAGACACATCTGTTTTTCAATAAATCAGGGACACGTAGTCAAAGTTATAAATGTTCTCATTATGGATATTTTTCAAATAACTTACGGCTAATATTTTTAACAAATCAAAGATATATGCTCAAACAGTACATAAATCATATTAAAACATATTTTACCATAAAATGTATCCTAATCATCGTTACTAGAGATAAAGTAACAGTCTCTAGAGGAAGCAAAGACGTATTTAATGAGAGCATTTCACTGAGTTGTTGCTGCACTGCTTGTTAGTGAGAATGGTTCAGTAAACAAAAACTAATCCACTAGAATTAGAATCATGACAGAATTATAAAATATTCTGGGAACTGCAAGTAACTCAGCATTGTCAGGGAAAAAACTGCTGTCTTGAATTTACATGACATCAGCAACACAATTTCTCATGGGGACCTACATGTTTGCTGCATTCACCTTCTGCTGGTGTTAATTAGGTTTAAATGATGAAGCTCCCATTCACTGTAACAAAATATTTTTTCACTGTTATGTTTATGTTTTTTTGCGTTATGATTTCATTAACTTCTCTCAGAAATCCACTAATCTTTTTCTTATTGTTTTGATTGTCACCATTACACAATGATGCTTTAACTAGCACTTTCAGAAATGCCTGAAGATGGAATCATTAATGAAATCATAGTTTCAATGGAACTGCCTTTTGAACTTTTGCTGGCTTTTAGCTTATGTTTTATTATAAGTCATATTTTATATCTTTGATCTATGTGATTCAATGAAATCAAGAGATTCTTAAACTTCCTAGAAACAAAAAAGAGATGGAGTGATGTAGACTGTCAATCTAATATAATTAAAGAGTTCTGAAACAAATAGGACCTGTATCACAGTTATATTCTAAAAAAGACCAATCAAATGCATGCTAGTAAAATAAAGGAAATTCAATCACAGAAAATCAGGAGCTTCCATTATCAACAGTCTAGTGTAATCCCACAAAACAGGAAGAAAAGCAAAAAAGGAAATGTTCTTTTTAACTCTGTTTTATAAGAATATTAAAAGTTATTAGAAAGAAGAATACGTTTAAGTCTAAACAGATATTAAAATCATAATAAAATAATTCTATACTTTTAGAGTAAAATTTTATTTTGTTTTGCCAAAAAACTTCATAAACATTAACTGAGACAGGTCTAATCATCCTTTAGCTGAAGATCAAGAGAATTTCTTTAGCAGGACTTTGAGGCAAATCACAGAAATTTATAGGTAGAGATGCTTAAACCTCAATGAGTAAAAAGAGTCATCTTGCAAACAACAACTAAAAATTCATTAGAACAGAATTCCTGGCCTTTCTCAGTTCCAATATACTCAGATAACTGCAGACAGCATCAGTTAGCATAAAGTAGCTTGGGGGAGCAGAGCCAACAATGCTTGTTTTCCACCACATGGATTTTCTGCAAGGGGTGTTCTTAGGCAAGTGCCAAAGAATGAAAAAGTAGGCTCTTACTGCTTTCTTTCATTTGGGAGCATTAGTGGGAACATTGCCCGGCCACTAATTTTCATGAAAGATTTAGGAACTGATGACCAATGTTCTTTGAGCTGTCAATACCACTACCAAATATAGCAGCAAGCAGCAAGTTGTGTCAAAAGCTTACAAGTAGCTCTTTACATGAAAAGAAGAGAGAACAAATATAGGGAAACCAGAAGTGAAATACTGCACAGCTAATAATCTGGCAATGGAAAGCTCCTTAGGTCAAAATATAAGGAAGTTTAAACTAAAAAAAAAAGAAAAATAGCAGTGTACATAGAATCTGCATAGGTATTGCAGATTAAAATTAAACAAATTCTTTCTCATCAGACAATTAGGACACACTAAGCCACCAGTTAGAAGCAAAGATTCTCCTGCACTGGGAGACAATTCTTCCTCTTTGAGTCTATGATTGTGAACATACCAAGGATCGCCAGCACAGTGCTGTCCTTCAGGACTTCCATGGAACCTGAGCACACAAAGTAGATCGCTTGCAGGGCATCTCCCTGCCGGAGGAGGTATTCCCCAGGAGCACAGAAGGAGGTTTTGATGTGCAGAGACAGAGACCTGAGGCAACCACGACTGGCACACTCGAAAAGGGAAAGCTGCAAAATCTCCTTGTTCAAGTGCATGGTGATGTCTGAACGCAGCTCATCTGGGAAGTCTTTTAAAAGCTGTCCAAAAGAAGAAAAAAAAATGATGAAAAAGAGAAAATTTGTAAAATTATTTATTTCCACTCTTGCAGAAGTGGCCTGATTTAGTGGTACTGCACATGTCATACTGTTGCAAATTCTTCCCTTTTATTTTTCTTATCCCCTTGATGAGATGTGCTATTTTAAGAAATGTTAACATCAATAAATTCCAGGAAAAACATGAATAAATATATGCCTTTTTACTACCAAAAAAAAAAAAAATATCCCAAAAAGCCTCACCAAAAAAAAACCCAGGGAAAAAAGGTCAACATCACTGTTTGTACGAATTCCCTCGAATGCACAATTTAAGTTTGTCCAACTTCTTCTCTGTGATAGAACACAGTAGGCTGCTCAGGTATACCATTGTATACAGTGACATATAAAATGAAAACAGAGAATTCTATAAAATCCATCAATATGTAATATTACTTCTTCTATAGTAAAACCACTATAAGAGGAATAACTAAAAAAAAACCCCGCCTTGAATGTGTTTTTTTCTTGTTGTTATTTTCATTTTTTAATAATGTAACTGGACACTGAAGGAGGGGTGGGAAAGGAATGGAGACAAGATACATGTTCAATGGAAGAACCTATGGAAAGTAAAAGACCACAAGGTCTCACTTTTTCCTTCCAAGCTGCAAGCCCACGAATATAGTTTTGTTTGTAGTTTGAGGGGATATGGCATCTGAACAGTGCAATCAGCCAATGCTTGACTAGGTGGGCTCAGACAAGGTGCTTTATCCATAGGAGGGAAATAATGAAGGACTGATGGTGTCTCCAGGAGCTGTGGTTGTAGTACAGCAGTCACTCACTTTCAGTGTGACTAAAGGTACAGAAGGTACAAAAGCTGAAGGTGATCATTAACCACATCTAGGAAAGCTTTGACATCTAAGTCATTTCTGTACCTTTGTAAATCTTACTAAGCTCCTTCTGTTGCTAAGATGCTGTTGAAAATCCCATTCTTTGTGCTCTGCACAACACAAAAAGAATTTATCAGGAAAAGAATGTTCCAAACCCAAAATCTTTCTGCTTATTTCCACATTATCTTTAGAGACCACTGAGTTTTATAACACAGTCAACAAGAAACCTAAAGGGAGTGCTCCATTCAAATTGCACTCCAGCAGAGAGGAGCCATTATTTCTCCTGCAGTACTGTAACACATAACCTGGATAAGTAATTTAAAACAAGCAAGCACAGACACCACCAGAAATCTGTCTTTTGATTTCACTCTCAAGCTACACTGTGAAATATTTAAAAATGCAGTGATAGAAATAACATAAAAAATCAGCCTAAATAATTTGTTTACAGTATTGCAATAAATAAGATGAAGGAGGAAGGAAAGGGCATCAAAGTCCCTCCTAAAATCCTAAAAAAGACCTAAAATCCCCATGTAGATATTTTGTTTAGTGAAAGACAGAAATACTCATTATAGCATTTCTACTGGCATCATCTAAAAGGTTTCTGATGAATGCCTCTTTAGCATTTCAGAATCACAGAGGACTGAATTTTACTATATTATTTGATGTTTTAAACCTGCTTTTTCAATTGTGTACCCTCTTCCTGGGATAATCCAGGTTTATTTTTAGGCATGGTTTTCTTTGCTATGTAACTTCACACAAAACACAGCACGACAAAAGAAAAATTACCCCCCTCCTTGACTCATAGTCATAGTTCATAGTCAAAACAATCAAACATAGATCCCCCCTCATTTGCTTACCTCGTTGGAATCAATTCCATTATTGACAGACCACGTGGTTTGGAAATATTCAAGCATCCTTTGCTTTAGCTGCTGTGGCAGGTGATGGACCCGTATAAAGTCCTTCAAATCCTTGGTTCTTGTGTGATAAAGGGACCATCTGGAGTACATCCTCTGAATTATGGCAGTCACATTGCCAAACACCAAGGCGTGCATCAGAGCTAGGAAGCATAGAAATTACGTGCAATGTGGAGTGATTTGTTGACCAATAAAACTTAACACAGAACATAAACAGCATCTTCGCAGAGTGAAAATTTCCTGATTGAGAGACATAAGAAAGCTTTTGAATATAAAACTCCTTGAGTAATGGTATATTAATACTGTGGTATTAACATGATTATTCATTTCTGGTGTTTGAGACATTACGAGTCACCATCATGGGACAGGGTAGAACAACAACCTATTCTATCTAGGCAGGGTACCTAACAAAAGAATTAAGTCAAATAAAGTCCATAGTCTAAGAGAAAAGGAAAACAAAACACAGAATAGTAGAATTATAAAATGGTTTGGGTTGGAGGGAACCTTCAAGATCATCTAGCTCCAATCACCCTGCCATGGGCAGGGATGCCTTTCACTAGACCAGGTTGCTCAAAGCCTCACCCAACCTGGCCTTGGACACAGCCAGGGATGGGGCATCCACAACTTCCCTGAGCAACATCTTCCTGAGCCTCACCACCCTCATAGTAAAGAATTTCTCCCAGTATCTAATCTAAACCTACTCTCAGTCTGAACAATTCCCACTTGTGCTGTCACTACAGGCCTTTGCAAAAAGCGTAGGAAGGAACACATGTAGGCAGGTATGTTCAGAAAATAATGAGATACTAATAATCAATATGGAAACTAGACTCAAATGGTCAGTTGGAAACTACACAGAATGTAATAAATTTCAGAGAACTCATATAAATAAAAGCAATTACTAATGGGGACCATGTGTAGTGGAATGAGGTTGTAAATAACATTTAAAAATGTATTGTATTCTGGGGGAGATATTTTTAAAAAGTCAGAAAAAAACCCCATTGTAAAGCAGAAATTCAGGGTAAAAGAGACAATCTGATTTCTTATGTTGCTTGACAGGGTTAGTTATGGTTAAAATCATTCTGACATCCTGGAGTTTGTCTGCAATTAGTGATTGGCTTGGGAATAAAAAGACCAGAAGCAAGATTGAAGAAATATTTACAGATATAGGTCATCTGGGCTCATCTGTGCAGAAATGTGTTTGCTTATTTGAGTTGGAAAAATCACTGCTAAATTGTCTGTCGTGATATTGATCTGATGTATAGAACATACACATCTACAAATTGTTTATTAAAAAAAGTTACTAAAAAACTTGATTATTTCTCTAAAGGGACATCTGCCGTTATGGTGCTTGAAAGAAAGCAGATGAACTTCTCAGAGTGACAAAGGAATTGGTTTATAAACAAGACAAACAAGTTGGTGACCTTGTATGTCACTTTACAGAAGTCCAATGTGAGTGAGAAGAGACAAGGGGGAACAGGAGAAGGACAGGATGCACTTTTAAATGGTAGAAATAGATAGAAAATTCTGTAGTTTGGAGTGTTAGAAAACTTTTACAAGCTGAGGAAAATGCAAAGGAGCTAGTAACAATATCAATGTCCTTATTGTGAAGGGAGTACAGAAAAATAGATAAAGAATTGCAGTATAGAAATAGCAGGGGAAAAAAGGATTGTGGATGTAGTAAGAATAGTAAGTCTAACTGGAAATTTATTTCTAAAAATAATTAGCTATTTCAGCTAGGTGCTGCTCATGATGGTGCAGTGAATTGCTAAGTTATTAATGTCAGAAGCTAGAGCAACAAAATGTGAGGGACTGGTGTAATACTAGATACAGGCTGTTATATTAGAGATATGACAGCTAGGCCTGAAACAATTCATCCAGACAGATAAATAGGTTAAAGAAATAGTGTAATCTCTTTAAGGATGCAACAATCAGTTTAAAAAGGGGGTGGGATAAAGCATTAGGTGGTGTATGAATGCAAATATAAGACTCACATGTGATGTAAGTCCCTCATCAGACTCCAAGGTTAGGAGCTGGACAGTGCAGAGATCTCAGTGATGTTATTATAGGCACAAATATCATCTAGAATTTTATTATTGTGGTAGAATCTGTCTTTGCCTATATACATTGGAAGGCAACTGCTTCTCATAATGACAAGCTATTCTTGGCTGTGACAGGCATTAGAATTCTTTATCAAATAATCATACACTTACCCTACTTTCTGTAAGAAACTTATTACGCCTCTGTCTAAGCTCAAGTAGGACAAGTTCAAAACTTCTAGGAACTGTATTTCATACAGTGGCCTCTATTTTAATAGATACTTTAAATCACATTTTGCTTAGAGAAGAGAGGAACACCTCTGATCCCATACAGGACTGGAGCTACTAGAGTGGGCCTCCAATCTCTTAAATACAAAAATAAGTATTATTTCCTGAAAGAACATGGAGAGTATAAGACAGAATACGGTATAATCACATGCTGGAGGGCAGATCTGATCAATATTTTAGAGATGCTGGGTGTCCTAGGAATTCTGGTTACATTTTAATAAGTAAATTTTCTTTCCAACTTTAAGAAGACATACTGTATTGAACAAGATCTTTTATCTTCAGAATATGACTTGTTAAAAATTTAAATTTCAAATCTATGCAAAATAAAAATTAATGTGAAGAGGCCAGTAGATATGAAAAAGGCATTCTATATGCAATTTATTTGTAAAGTTTACACCTTTCTTTTCTGTCTTCAACTTTTTCAAGTTTTAAGTAAATTTACTTCATTTTTTCAGTTCATAGTGTCATACATTAAAGAGATACAGAAAAAACTGCTGATAAACTAACTCACCCTATCCATTCCACCTGAAATTTCATTAACTAATGGTCAAAAAGTCTGAAAAACATACATCAATTTTTCTTAGAACATCACTTTCCATTAGGGAATTTTAAAATTAAATATCAACCAGAAATTAAATATCAACCAAAAAGATACACTAAAATAGGTTTTAAGAAATCATGAGGCATAATGTCCCTAAGCATACAGATTAGCACTTCATTCCTAACAGAGTTTTCTAAGGCATGCTCACCAATCTTCACAGTATCATTCTATCTCTTTCATGTTTCCCTGATTTTCCTCAATAGAATCTAAAATATAATTCCTCAAGAAAATAGCTGCAGATTGGCCTGCTCTGCTTTTTTTACCTGGACATATCTTGTTCACTGGACCCTTGCAGATATAAATCCATTCTCCTACCTGCTTGCCTTAAAGCAACTTCACCTTTCAGTTCCCTCTTACTCCACTCACCTGACTAGTTCTTCACAATTTATTCAATATACAAACATATTACAAGAAATAAATGTGAAATTGTTATAACTGGGCTAAATAAGTGTATAGGATACTTCTATATTTTACTCTATTATATTTATGAAAGCTCTGCTGTATTAAAGTGAATTAAATATTCATCACTGCCTTATACAAGAGATCTCTTGATTTCTTGATAGAAATGAAAACTCCTTCCTTCATTCCAACAGACTTTATGTAGTGAAAGCCCCAAAGAACAGAGACCACAGTGTATTTTAAAACTATAACTTTGTGCAACAACCAAAAGAAATCCATGAGCTGCTTGTGGTTTTGTGACATTGTGAAAATTAAAATTATTTCATTCTTGGATGATTCATTATATTATTGCCTCTCATTTTCAGGACTGAGGAAAATGAAAATAATTCATTGAAAAATTATTTTACCACTTGATGCTGCAAATATATAGCTTACAGGTAATTCATCATGTTCCCTGACTTTCAAGTGTCAAATTTCCAATTTATTGTTGCCAGGAGAATTTGTCGTGCAAAGCTGACACCCAGGGCTTTACTGACTAGCCCTGCAGAAACACCTACTGGTATTTCCAGAACAACTAAGCCAGCAGAAAGAAAAAGGGAGGACAGAGTACTCTAGCAGTGACTTGCTTTTACCCTTCATGGCCAGTGTGACATTTTTGAGCTGTATTATGTATACATCATGGAATAGCACATCTGATTTTTTGTGGGAGGAAGATGAATGAAAAGACAGAGCTTCTGGTACTTTCTCTAAAGGACTTGGCTTACAAATCTCTGCTTGTTGTACCCAGGTGCCTCAGCAGAAGGAAGGGGATGATGAATGCGCACGTGGCTTACTCTAACAGTACAACTAGGTAATCAGCATAAATAAAAATGTTACTAAAAGCTCAACAGATGACAAAAAATTGCATTCCCATTCAATTCTGAATCAAGTTTTTATCAATGATAATTGAACGGCTTTTTTTTTTGTTAAGGCTCACCAAAGAGTCTCCTGGCTCTGTCCTGTCTCTCTCTCTGGTCTGGTCCTTCAGATGAGGATATACACCAGCTCACAGACACTTTGTGGGCTGCCCACACCTATGGGCTGCCCACCTCGCCTCATCACCATTCCCAGGGCTGCTGTGGGGGTGGAGATGCAGCTGGTGTGCACATCATACCTGGCTGTCTGGAAAAGTGTCTGCCACAAGTGACTGAGATCCCCAACAAGTGGCTGGGCCACTTCCACTGTTAATAATGTGAACCTGCATTTCAGTGGGCAACACTGTCTTTCATCACCATAAGTGAACAAAAGGTTAGAAATATATCTGCCTGAGAGAGTAAACCAAACAAAGTTGTTTCCTTCTTTTGCCATTTTAAATTAAATTTATTGAGCTTTCCACTGCGTTTATTTGTGGTTTCTTTTAAGAAACTTAGCAAAATTTCAGCTTTTATTTGACTTTTTCCTACTCCTTGAAAAGGTTTTAAATGACACTTAGTTGTACTTACCCCCAATCAACATTGTGCAAATGGAGAAGATCTTTTCAGCATCGGTATTGGCTGAAACATTTCCAAAGCCAACACTGGTGAGGCTGCTGAGAGTGAAATACAGGGCAGCTATATAGGCACTTCTGATTGATGGGCCTCCAAGCGTATTATTCTCATAATAAGGAGATTCAATTCGTTTTCCTAGCTCATGAAGCCAACCTGCAAAAGAAAGCATAAAAAGAGTTACTTTTTAGTAACACTGACAACACCATGAAAACTTTACGTTATACTAAAAAATCAGTTCTAGAAACCCCCACAAATCTACTTAAAAAACATTATATTCTTCACACAATTCCAAGAATAAAAAGAACATTAAACTGTGGGAATTTATGCAGCACATTAAGTATTGTGTCTCTGGGATATTTATTTTTATGTGCAATTTTTTATGATAAGAATTGCATTTCTGCATTGAAAACAAGTGCTTTTGAATTGCATTTTACAGGTCTAATTATATAATTTATAAAATCCATTAAGTCACTAAAAAGAAAAAAAATCTTCACCTAATAGCACTGCAGCAACAATGCAACATCATTTGATTCTTTCCATTAATTACTGCTTGGAAAGCTTTTTGACATTCTAAGACTAAATCATTATAATAGTAATTACATATTCAGAGCTTTTCACATGTTTCTTTTTACAGTAGAAAAGATTCAAAGAACTAAACATAACTTACAAACCAGAATTAATTTTCAAAACATGCTTCAGTAAGTATTTTCTAAATTGTTCATTAAATCTTTCCCTTCATTTTGATAAACGGGTCTATGTGTGCCAGAGAAAGCAGAATTAGCTACTGCCTCAGATATTTGAAAAAAACAACAAAACAACCCCAAAACAACAATGCAGGAAAAAATATCCACCTGGAAAACACAACCTGAATGAATTACATAAACACAATGCTTCACAAAAATTAAGATTGGGGAAAAAAGAAGGATAAAAATCTATTCGTGTGCCCAGTGTTGCCTGTTAAACAGCTTGCTTGGGAGATTGGGAATCTTTCTTGGGTATACAAGGAGAACTGCCAAAAGAAAATAATGCTGACAAACAGAGTTTTATTTTTAGAAGAATTCTTTGGGGGTCCCTCTTTTGTAAGCTGGGACCTGACAGACTGAATCATCTCCTGAAGATTATTCTCTCTACACTTCAGTCAGCATCCATTTGGATGAATCCAAATATGAACTGGGGGAAATCTCATTGCACAGAATGTCTGCAAAAGTAGGGGGTAGATTTAGAGTATCTGTCCCAGCACTTCCAATCAAGTTGGGAAAAAATCTGTCAGAATTTAGCACCTAGAGTAGACTTGCTGAACCATGGTTGCTCCCATGCTCATCTCCATGCTTTCTGGCATGCTGTTCTCCAGAGAAAGCTCAGCCAGAAGGGCTGGGTAATGGCACAGCAAGATCTGGTCATGACCCTGCTGATCCAGTCTGTGCAGGACAGGCAATTTGATCAAAAGCATAACTGAAAGCAATCTGCATTGTCATACAGTGGCAGTACTGAGTAGGATGTTTTACCTTGCCAACAGACAGGAAAGCATATGAAAATCTCCTTGATTTTGCCTGGATAGACAGTATTATTACACTACATTTCCCCAACAGTAGCATGGTCCTTTTTATGGCAGATTTAATTCCTATATTTCTATAGTAGGGAATGTAATCACAAACATTAAAGAACATAGAATAAAAATCTAAGAAAATCTCTGGCAGAGAGGAGACAAAGTTAAAAAAGGTCTATCTAAACCTAGTGTAAAGCACTAAAATCATAAAGTTCAAGATCAGCTCAAGATTGTTTCAGTTGCAAAACTGAAACAAATAAGTTATTTTAAAGAACTGTAACTGATATGCTTTTTAGGAGAAAATCTCCTGCCTCAGAGTGTTCTAAAATCCACTGATTCTCAGCCTATTTCCATTTTTCTCACTTTTAATGCATTTCCAGTGCTATCCAGGAAAGGTGGACGACTGCATTCTTTAACTGAGAGATATATGTGAATTGGTTTCTCCTTTACAACTCACTTTATGTTCAAGGTTTTCATCCAGCCCTACTGAAACATTATTGCTCCTAAAGGATTCATACTGCTAGTAAAAGTGAGGTACAAAAATATGTGTCTATATTGTGTCAATCAGTAGAAGTCTCTAACACTTCTACAAAAATTCTACTACCAAAATACCAATATAATAATTTTACAATTTCTAGCAAACACTTCTGGCCAAGATACCAGTATTTGAGATGAGTTTAGTATTCAGTGTCTAGTTCTGTGGTATAACTGAAGGTCAGACAAATCATCCCCTTGGTAGGATATATGGCTTACCACTGAGCTAAAACAGTAGCACATAGCAATGATTAGCAATTCTTAATGATTGCTAAAATAATGCCCACAATGTAAAGAAAAGCTATGAAGTAAATTTATTTAGAGATTTAGACTTGGAAGAGAAAATGTATGTCTGAAAGGGAAAACCCCAAAAATATATTTCTCTGACTTGTAGATAAGACCATGTTTACAGTTTCTCGTTTCTATTTTGGCTGGCAGCGTTTATCCTAATCAGGAACTTCTGAAAAAATTATATAAAGTGGTGTTTCAGCCAGAGTATATAAAATGTTGCAATATTTTCCAGATCAACTGTACTTCTCATATTTGCTGACAGCTCTACATTATTTTTTTTTTCTCAGTTTCAGGGTAGAGGCAAGGTAGAGTTGGATGTAAATACTTCCATCAGCCAATGGAAATAGCCATGAGGTAGCATCACTGACTAATGCCTTTTCAGTTCCTGTAGGTAACAGCTCTTAGCAGATTCTCTGGCAAGCTTGAGTAATTAATTTCTGCCCTCAGGGAAGAAGAGAAAAATAAATATACCTTGTAGTCAGAGGGAGCTTCCTAGAATTTAGCATTATGAATTTCGTCTGGTTCAGAATTAGCATTGTCTAGGCACAGCTCTCTGACTTTGAAAACATTTTAAAGCACCAATTAGCATAATTAAGAGGAAGGCCTTTCAAAGGGAAAAAGAGCACTTAAGTAATCAAGTCCCATTGGAAAAGTCAATAGGAATTGGATATCTAGCTCCATTAGGCTACTTTGAAAATTGCTGTAAGAATCTGTATTGAGTTTCATTTACTTATATCTGGGAAGTGCTCAAGTATCAGCAGAAGCCTAAAAGAGCGTTTATACCTCCATAGATGCCATACTTTTTAACTGGATGTAAATAACATTATTTCATTTACTAGATATCCAGAAAATCAGTCCTTCCCTGGCTTGGTGCTTTCTCTGCATTGAGTATGTACAATACTCCCTATAATTTGCAGCTTCATTCTGTACTACTACTTAGATTTTCCTTTTATGCCAGACACTTAACATACGAAAATATTGTCTGGTACTTCAAAAACCTAGAAATTAATTGCATTTTCTAATGCATTAACTAACTACAGCACTTATTTTAAAAAGAAAAGAAACATTTTCTTTTCCAGTTAAAAAAAAAGGCCCAAAGTCTTTGGTTTATTCTACACTACAGTGTCAGGAAGAATAAGGAGGTGTGGATAAGGAGTACCTCTGAGAGCATCCCTGAATGTCTGAAAGCAATAGCAGTGATGATGCTAATAGAGAAAAGTATAAGACAAAGACCAAGCTTCTCTCAGCTATGATTCCATATCAAATTTAAGGACTTCAAGTATTCCTAGGGGAAATGTAAAAGTAGAAAAGCCTATCTGCTCTCACATAACCACTTTTTTTTATGTTTAAACAGTATTTCAACCTTATTTAGGGCCAGACCACACCTGGCCCTCTCATGCTAGTGAGGAGAGAGAGTAAGCAATACTAAGCTGACAGTAGAAAAAGAAAATATATAGAGAGAAATGCTGGAGTTAACTAAAGGACACTGTTGATTGTATTTAGTGAGGATTATATTTGAGGAGTATGTCTGAGGCTGAGTTTTGTTTTTCTGACTCAACTGAAAAGAAATAATAATAGAAAAATGTCCTGAACTGGAGCATATGCAGCCTTCTGATATAAATAGATTGTAAGTTTCAACACAGAAGTCACTATCCTATGACTACTAATATGTGTTGCAGTGGACAGTTAAGTGTCATTAAGGAGAAGATAAAAACTGTACAAGAGAAATTAGATCCTTCATCACTGGAATGCATTTTTAAATTAAAATCACTGTGTAGCCTGAGAGCTGTGCTGGCTCCCACTGCGGTAGTCCCTGATCACTGCTGATAGCTCCTAATTTCAGATCTAGAGCCAGGCAGCCAGGAGCTGTAGGCTTGCACAGCAAAGCACACCTCCCTTTCATCACATAGCAGCACCCTCTGATCTGCAAATTAACATCTCATATTTCTATTTTAAATGGGGGAAAAATGGTTTCTATTGATCTCAATGAACGAAGATTCTCAGCTCTATTCCTCTGTATGTTTCTTTGTATTAACCTCCACAAAATAAACCTTAAGGCAGAACAGTTGCTAAGAGAGAGCAAGTAGGTGAATTTCCTTCTTTTTAGGTAAAAGCACCTGTGATTACAGTTTCTGTGATTTTAAATGTCCAAATCACTTCCTTCAACTGTCTATGTGGCCTCTTCACAATGTATCATAGCTAAAGTTCATTTGAAGAGGGGAGGCCAGAGCTAATATTGTATTTGAGATGAGATTTTTTAGAACAGCATAATGAATACATTTTACCATATCAAACCCTAATTATCATTCATTAGACATTAAAACAGTAGCTTCATTTTTAAGATTGCTTCCAAAGAATTTTGCACAATTACTCTCTAGATGTTGCTGACTGATATAATACATTCAGAATCTAAAGGTGTATAAGAAGATGAAATCATTTTATTTCTTCTTGTGTGTATGACTGCATTATTGAATAATCATTGCCTCTGTTCTCATGGTGATTACTCAGGTTCTTCACAAGAGCTTCACAGCCTATTTTATCCCTGTCTAGCCAAAATGTTTTTGACATGTGCAACTTTTCTCTGCTAAAACATTTGTAGTTTTTCCCCAGACTATTAATAGACCAAACAACACCATTTGGAATTCCACCCTGTGGAATATTGCTGTTACCCCTTCATTGTCATGAAACCTGATCATTTGTTTACAGGTTTGATTTATGGTGGAGCTTTGCCTGTCATATTAGGGGAGGCTCTCAGGTACCAGAGCAGATGGTTTTAGGATTAAAGAACCCCAGAGATGACAAGAGCAATCATCCACTGCTTCTGGAGGACAGTAAATATGCCAGATCGTATTGAACTGGGTCAATAAGCAAAATAAGAATCAGGCTTGTCTTTCACAAAAATTAGGAAAAAAAATAGGTACTAATCGCCCCACCCCCCACCACCCCAAAACCTTTCCCTCTCCACCCAAAACAAACAAAAAAACAAAAAACCAAGAACAAGACACAGTCCTGAACACCGTTGCAGGTTGTGAGAGTATGAAAACACAGCTCCAGCACATGTGCTCAAATGGCAGAGTTACACACTAGTAAAATACAGGACATGAATTTATGCTCTTTTCAAAATGAAAATAAATAAGGCTGTAAGAGGAAACCAGAGGTGTGTCTATATATGTCAATAAGTACAGGATACAAAGGAACAGCTCTGGCCAAGAGGATTATATTTGAAGAAAATTAGCTGGCATTCAAGATAAGTAAAAGTTAATTAGCAATGCATGAAATTTAAACTAGAGTGATTTAATATTAGTACAACAGACATAACCATAATGGCTGCAGGACAATCAGAACAATTAGCATTAATCTAGTTCCCTTGATCTTTATTCTGTTAACACACTTTCCTGCAAAGAGTGGACACCTAAAATGAGAAAGAAAACAAATATGCTAAAGTTAATAACATATTTTTCAAGTACTGAGATTGCTTAAAAATGTTAAAGTCTTAATTTATTCTAAATACCTCTAGCTTTGAATTAGCTTATCAAAGTATATTATTTATTATGATGAATTTAATGATTTTTTTTCCTTAAACTAGAAAGACATAACATGGCTATGAATGAGACTGGTAGTGTTACAGAAGTAAAGGAACACCTACTGCAGTATTCAAATTTGTGGAGGGAAATTTTTGCCATGACATAGAAAAGAAACAGGTTTAACTTGGCCTATATGAAACATGATTTTATCTCAACTGCCTGTGAATGAAGTCCTTGTGGTAGAGGCACTCTCAAGGCTGCCCTGTGTGACCCTGGGAGCAGAGCCTAGACACCAGCTGTGCTGCCTTGGAGCTGCCATGCATGCAGCAAGGATGGGGATTAGTGCTTCGGATGAATGCAAAGCAGGGGTATCTGCCCTCCACACATCATAGCATTGCCTTTCTCTTACCTTTGAAACCCATTATCTGTATACTTTTAAATCTAATTTATGTCTATTTTAGTATTTGCCCCCAGTTTTCTATGTTAAGGTCATAATCCCTGGCAACTTTCTGGTGCATTGATTGCATCAGCTAACCCAGGTAATGAAGGGCTATGTTAAATTTGTACAAGCAGATTACACTTAACCTCTGGTTGTTATATTTTCAAGTGCCAAAATGTGAGACATGTGGATATGACTTTGATGGAAACGACACAAGATTTTCTACAGACAGACATGGAAGTTTATATACATTTACTTGCTGAATGTGCACATTATAGACAATATATAAGAAAAAAAGCAAGGACCTCAAAACCCCCTTTAATATGTAATCAAAGAGGAGAAAGATAACCCCTTTTGCATCAAGTACTCTATGCCTCTTTCTCTTCAGCAGATAAAATCTTCAGAGGCGAGAGGACAAATTTTATAAGATTTCATACTTCAGATCTCACCTCTTTAAAGTCTAATCCATAAAAAAAATTCTATTCTTTCATGTAGGTGCTATATATATATATGTCATTTAAAGATCCCTGTGAAAATATTAACAGCATATTTTTGGAGAGCTTGAAAACATTAGAAATTACAAAATGGAATATTTTAAAATTACAAGTAAAATAGCTGAGAATTTCAAAGGCACATCATTCTCAGAAACAAACTATGATGAGACATCTCTCCAAAATTATAGATCCACCAGCAGCAACTTTGAGGATCATTGTCATATTAGAATTCAGGTGAACACTAGGAATGGATAGATTCAATGACTATGCCATTTGATTTCCATCGCAGAGAAACTGGATAGAATTTTTGTTATATCTCTTCCCAAATTAGCACATGAAGTGAGAGATGGTCATGAGCCAAAATCCAATGCACAAACACACTCCTAATAAAGCTGACAATTCAGACCCATGCACCTACTTTTCTTTTTTTAATGGATCAAATTAAAAAATCAAGTTTTGAACATATATCAGATGAAATTGGGAATTTTAACACTGATTTTTGAGCATCTGTAACATCATCCAGAGAAAGCTTGAACTTAATTCAGTCAGAAGAGAAAAACAAAGTTAAAAATTAAAGGTTCGTGTATTGCTCATGAGGCTTGGACATTCAAAATGCACAAACCTCTTCAGTCAAAGGCAGGCAGGTGACATGAGTACCTTCATATCTGGTTCCTTTTGAATGCCTGCCTTACTCTTTGCAAGTACAATAATCTGGAGGAAACTCTATCATCCCCAAGATCCGTAGGGAAAGTTTTTGACTATCTAGAGATGTACATTGAGACAGATGTTTCTAAAATACTTTCAAAACCTACAGAACTTTCCAAACTAAATGTGTAGTCCTTGTTGTGTCAGAGCATTTTTAGATACAAGCCTAATCTCTGTCAGGTCTACCAAAAGTTAATTTGAGTTGAAAGGTGAATTCTTTTATAAGGCTAAAGAGTACTCTTTGTAAATAAATTGGCTGTTGTATTTCTACTTGAATGTATACTTGGAAGGTAGCATAAAAAAAAAGCATTTTGCAGAGCTTTAACTCATCTAATTTGACAAAGTCATAACAAGATATTGACCCATTGTTTTCACTGAAAATGAAACTTTTATGGTGAAATAAATACTCCATGAACTAATCAGTTTCACTAGGAAGAGGAGCTCAATCAAGGAATTAAAAAAGGAAAAAAGAAATCTAAGATCTAATTGCAATGTTCCTTATAACAAGAAAAACACAGCTGAGCCCACAGAGGTGCTGAAAACTTGAAAATTAGGCTTTAATTATCTGTTAAACTCAACTCTAAATTGCAAGTATCACTACTTTAAATTAAAAAGTACCATTTCTCTTTTCTCATGGTAAAATTGCTGCCACCTTCAAGATATGCACAAAACTTCCTTGTAGGAAGAAATTTCTCGTCATTACCAAGGTGTGGTCTGTTAAATAATTTACATTTTCATTTTGGGAAGCCATAAGTGCAAGGAGAGGTACCTCATATGGGAAGCTTGCAATCCACCCCAGTGAAGGCACCATAAGAATTCTAATGCAAAAGCCTCTGGTTAATAATTCCTGGACATGTTCATGGCTTAAAAATAGTAGAGCAAAAATCCTGATATTAAATATTTGCAATGATAGTATTTTTTAGAAAACAATGTTGGAAAGCTATTTTTTAAAATTTTTAGTTAGCAACAGGTTAGAACAGTGTGGAGTTCAGCATATCTTCCACCTAATGGAAAATGCTACATAAACACTCTACAAAACAGTGTACATGAATTACCAACAACTTCACACATTTCAAGCCCTGCACATTTCTAGCCAGAATCTAACTATAGTTGATGCGTTTAATCTTAAGATTTCTAGATGATGTCCTATCTTCTTTTGTCTGCAAAGTTAAGTTTTGCACTTTTACTTTTCCTCCTACTGTAAGAAATCCCTGAGGAAGAGCCCAGATAAAGTTTTACAGTCAGAGCCCTAGATGCTTCTTAACGTTGGTAGATAATTCATGTGAGTTAGCTATTTACATTTCTTCTCCACCATGTGGCAAAATATTGTCTTTCCAGAGAAGTTACTTCATGCCCACAAGTAGAGTTTATTCTGGTGAGAGAAGAAAGAAAGGAGTGGTACTGGGGAGAGATATTCTTTTGGGCAGAGCTCTAAGACAGTCTCCAAAAAGCTGGCTAATGCTCTGCAGGACCACAGAGGTTATCACCTCCATAAGGCTCTGGGCGAGTTGTCCCCCTCACCTCTACGCTGCCTTGCTGCCTCGTAAGGCTGCAGATTGCATCTCTGGAACATGCATCTGATATTCTGTGGATGGCTAAAAAAATCAGACAGATCTGCTCCTCATATTTATGAGGAAGACTCCAATACACCTCCGTAGCAGTCTCACAGTATAATGTAATAAAGATTCCCCTTACAGTAGAGATACATTTATTCCAAGGTAGAGACCTGTCTATATTACATATAAGAGCTATGTATGAGGATTTTAAGAGCTGACTCAGCAGACCTTAAAGGAACACATTCCTCTTGATATTTTATGACAGTTCTCTAAACAGTTAGACTTAGCATTGCAAAAAAGCTCCAGTGTACATGGTCAGTGCACCTGCATTCCTGCAGAACTAGGTCATAACTTCCTTCAGCCTCATTTATCAAAGAGTACATTTAGAAAAGGAATGTTCTTGAAACTCCTCTGTGATAAGCTAATACAGCTCTTCTCAATAGTAATTTGTTAGATGACTGTATTTGAATATTTTCAGAGAGATTTAAATCCCTCTTGCTTTTGCAAGTCAGCAGTTTACTCAACTTCCCCACACCATTGAATCACAGAATCACAGAATCAAATAGGTTGGAAAACACCTTGGAGATAATCAGGTCCAAAGAAAGGACAAGATGGGGAAATTTTCAATATCAACTTTCTGCAATAGTAGAAAGCAATACATGCAAAGCACTTAATATAGCTAACTATTTTTATTAAAAGTTTTATTTTTACTGGGAATAGTTTACAAACGGCTCTAATGCCATTAACATATTTGGAGTGAAGAAAAATACTTTTTCATTTTTTGAAAATTATCTTGCTTTGTTCTACCCAGTATATTTTCCCAGGGTTCTTACACTAAAATAAAATTAGTAGCATAAGTAAATTAACTTTTTTGGTAATATAGTATAATGTTGATTTAATTTTTAGATTACAGGTAAACCATACAAATCTAAACGTATAGGTAATTAAAGAAATAAAATTGTAAGGCCATAATCAAAAGTATTTAAATCACGTGAATATCATCTTCTTTAAGGAAATGCTCACAGTTTCACTGCAGAAAGAGTTTCAGTATTTAACATTACTGCTCCTTAGGCAATCTGGCTGTTACTGTCCTTTTCCAGGCTATTAAATACCTTGCAGCTAAGTTTGGAATTAGACACATTTGTGCTGGTCGTCCATTCAGTGCAAAGAGCATGTCCATCTATGCCCTCTTTGCTTCCCTGTGCTCCATCAGTCTGTACCCATCTGTTAGAGCTTTTCTGATCTTATATTTAGACTGTAATATCCTCTTGGGCAAGAGCAGCCTTTTCATCCTGTGTTAATTCAGCAATGGAGACAAGAGGGCCTTGACCCATAAGTAGCACCCCAGGTGTTCCTGCTATTATATTTATCATAATGAGGGGGTTTTTTTATGGTGTCAGCTAAAGAGTTAGAAACCTGTTTTGCAGCTTTATGTGTTTGGAGTCCAAATCATGTCAAAAAGGTTTTGAGCTACTACAGGCAGGCTATTCATATCTTTTTAAAGAAATAAGCGCTCTCCTCCATAAGCAATAGAGATGACTTTAAAATGAAATCCTTAATATCAAAATATGCCAAAATCTCCCACACAACACAACCTTGCAGAATGTAAGTTTTAAAGTTGCTAGCAAAACTTTGAGCCTAAGTGTGTGCAGCATGGCATAGTTAGTAAATTAATCTCACCTCTACCTTGCTGTTCTCACCTGCTCAGGTCTCACCATCAGAGAAATACAAAATAAAGTCTTTCAGTTCTTATAACTATTTCTCAGTCCTAAGAGTTAATATGTTAAAGTTCTGACTCAGACTCTGCAAATAAATTCTCATGGAGGCAGTGAGAGTGGTAATCAATATCTTAAAACCTTTGTAAAAAAAGGTATTTTTTATTTGCAAGAGCAAGATATCAAGAGGACTATATTTTTTAGAAAAGCAGTGTAATTTATTACACATATTTTATATTTTCATTCTGTCTAACAACCAGCAGCCTGCAAGAGCTGTTTACTTCCAGACTCCGCTTTTTTAATCTGAGTAATGCAAGAAGTGGTCCCTGGAAGGTGATCCCTCTCTTGCCATCTTCCCCACTCCAGAAATCAAGCCAACTCTCAGCACCTACTACTACTTTGACTACCTGTTCAAATGTAGTCTCCCAGTTTGGCAAAACAGGGGCAGAAGCCTCAGTGCAGAAACTGTTTCCTTTCGTAGGTCTAACCGCAAATGAAAGGTTAACTGCAGAATTGCAATAAAACCGTGCTAATTTCCATCTGAATGGCCTGCATGATCACACACGGTAATGACAGTATGGAGTTCAGTGTGGGTCAGCATAGACTGCTACAGCCTACATGACATCCATTTCTCCTTGTCTTTATTGCTGACATCCATGCTGGTTAGGTAACAGCTAAGTGTGCTAACCCTCACTGCAATCCTCTCCTTGCTTGCTCCATAGATATTACATCATTGTCTAAACATTCTCTGTGTTCTTATCTAAGGAGCCGCTGTGTTGTACAGGGACCTGCCTTTGACAGGCAGCCCTATGATACATGGTATTAGCACGTGCTTTGCTCTTGCTTTCTCTTAGCTTTTTTATTCCTTGATTCTACAACACAAGTAACATTTTTCAATTATTTTTTATTATGTGCCACTTGAATCAAGGAAATTTAGATCCAAACATATTTGGCTTTTGTGAGGGAGAGATCAGTAACATGGGACCTATTACTCTGGATTTTATCTAAAGATAACCAAAAAAACCCAAGAATTTGCAGTGTAATAAGGGCTTGATGTAAAGAAAGAGTAAAAAGTAAAGAAAAAAGGTGGTGTCTTAATGGAAAAGTACACTACATTTTTAAAGCTGATGCAGTTCTGAAATAATACATCTGTGTCTGCAGAAATGACAGGTCTTTTTGAAGTGTGTGACATAAGGGAATCCTAAGCATTAGCATTTTTATCTCCAGTTCTCTTAAATCTGACAATGAAAAACAATTTAAAATAATTAGGTATAATTACTTTTACAGAACGTGTCTTGTGAAAAACTTTACATGCTGCAGAATTCATTGACATACTCTCACAGCTTCACATTGGCTTCTTTGACTGAAAGTAAGTACTAGCTAACTTTAAGCACTGTCACCTGAAAGTACAAAATGAACAGAAATATTTTCAGGGTATAGGAAAATGGAAGCGAGACTGGAAAGAAAAGACTCTTGAATAATTTCTTCATTTCTGTACAGAAATGATTTTCTATTCTGGCAGCAGAAAACCTTTCTTTTATCAAGCACCTGCTCTGGTAAAGGGCAGAGAAAAAAGGATAAATAAATAGAAAATAGGAATGTATGCAAAGGACATCTCTACATTAAAAAAATAAGACATTCTTGTGCTACAAAAGAAAAGAAAAGCTATTTTAGTCATTATAGGATGTCCTTGGAATGCAACATGGCACTCTAGCACCCTAGGATCTCTACCTATGTGATGGGGTTGAGAGGCAGTCCAATCACCTATTGAAGCAGCTGCTGGAAAGATTTCAAAATACATAGCAAAGGCTTTGTGAGTTTAAACTGGATTGAAAAGTTATAGTTTGAACAGCCAAGCCATGAGCTTTAAAACAGAAGTAGAAATTTCCAAGTCCTAACAGAACTTCCTAATACACCAATGTGTAAGAGACACTAATGTTTTAGCAAAGCTCTCAGAGGAAGGTCATGTAACAAGTTACCCAGCCAAGGTTTTTGGGATGGAGCAAGCTGTGTTTGTCCTGATTTACTGCATATGATAGTCCTGGTTTAACTATCTGACTGGTTTAAATAAACCCCAGAGGCTCTCTGCAGCCAAGAGATCTACAGTTCCAAGTACAGTTAAGGGTTAAAGACTCTGATGTAACATCAAATTGATTGAACAGAGCTTCTATGCACAGTATTTTCAACTTCCAATTAATTATACTCTCTGGTGGTGTTCCCATTACAGAAGCCATGTGGAAGGATCCTGGTATTATTTTACTTCTTGGGACCATCCCCTCCTCTGGGGTGTTTACTAGGCAGATTTTTCACCTACATGTGACACTGAGAATTTCTATCATGGTTGCAGAAATTGGTCCAGATACAGCTTTTCCACTGAGATAAAAACAGCTTTGTAGAATTAATAAATGATACCCAGGTTATCTGTGGTTCAACACTGAAGGACACTTTGTCAAATCTCAGGGACTTTGTTCACATGCCAGATTTTTACCTTTGACTTAAAAACTGTCCAAAATTTCTTTTACTTGTTACAAAATCTTGGAAGTGTATTAATAATGATGTAAAAAATTCACACTCCGTTTAATAAGCTACTTTCATGACTGCTTTTTTCTGGGCTACAAATCCAATAGGGTACCTCAGTCCTGGGGTATTTGGTGATTGATTAAAATGGTTCAATCAGAAGGCAAAGTACGGTGTGTAAAGGAAAATACAGTTTAATCAAGAAACTAAGCCTATAGGAAAGAACAGCAGGGAAGACTTACTAAGGCCCAGAGCAGCTAAAATACAAATTGATGTTAATCTAAATGCAAAGGGAATGCTTCATTTCAGCTCAATAAATGATATTTTAGTTTCACACACCTGCACCTCAAAAACACTGGTTTGGGTTTACAAATAGAAAATGAATAATTTCCACAAACTTAATTTCTATGAATATTTTAGATCCTGGCAAGGTCTAGTATACACTGGTCTGAAAAGAGGGATTTTAATAAAGAAAACCTGTTGTAGGAAGTATATTGATATATGGTGTATATTTATTTATATAGTATGTATTTAAAATACAAAACACAAAGAAGCAGGGCCAGTGTTTCAGATAAGCTCTTCCAAGACCTTAATTTCTAAGTGTAGGTCTTTACCACAGGCAGACAGGTTTCCACACATACTTCCCACACGTGGTCTGGTGATTACAGTTTTGCACATGAATCTCCCTTGCAGCAGTTAAATTTCTCTGTGTTCAGTCTGACTGACAGACACAGAAAATACGATGTGCCTCTGTTTTTGTTGTACTAAAAATAATTAATAGCTATGTTTATCTGCAAATAAGATTTCTTCAAAAGCCAGATGAACTTTCATTTCTACCTTATTCAAAAGTCTAACCCAAATAGAGAAAAAAAGTTTTCTTTCATTAATATTTCACACCACAAGCTTCTTCAAATTTGGCCTCATATATAGTATTTTACAGAAAAATTATTTTCACCATTCAGGTAAGATATCCAGCAGATTTTAAATAAAGATTTTTTGGTTGTTTTGAAATACATAGTACATTAATTTTAATTTCTTCATGATTTTAATGATTTTATTTATATTTGTTTTAACAAGGCTAGATATTGTGAACCTCAAAGAATTCATGGAAAATTTACACATTGCATGTACAATAAAAGCATTACTTTCACAGAGGACCAAAACTTTTAAGGATTAAAAACGGCAATAAAATTATTTAAAAGCATTCCATATTAGAGGTTCTCCTGGGATTAAAATTTTCTGTTTGAACTGCTTTAGAGTGTTTCATCACTATGTAATGCTTCAGAATTTCAGTATATCCTTGTTTTTTTCAAAGTATGCGCAATGTAATAAGTACTGTTTGTAGTCATTCGTAAGATGAGTACTTTGAAAAGGTTCATAGCTTCAAAGTGATCATCTTGTTTTGGTTGTCTACTTTATTCCTATTTATTATTTCTGTATGACACTCCAGGGGCTAATTATTTTCTATAATACTGCAAGAAACCACCCAAACTAGTTGGCTGAGTCTCTCAGATATTGATACCCCAAACACTCTTCACAAGAGTGATAACCATCAACCATTTCCTTCAAATATTAATTAGCAGTGAATTTTCAGCCCTGCTTCTTAAAAAAAAAAAAAAAAACCCAAAAAACTAGACAGGTGAGTATACAGATATTTCTATTCCACACAACAATGGATCTTCAATACAGGTACCCCAGGTCAAGAGAGCATTAAAATTGATTTTACTAAATTGAAGATACCAGCACTCATGCATGACATAAGTATATTTTAAAAACTCTTCTTCTTCAAGATGCGTCTTCAAAACCAGAAAGGACCATAGTTCCAGAGGAACAGGTTCTGTTATTACTAATGACTAAAAACGAAGAAAACCGATAATTGAGAACATAATGAAGCAGACTGGAAAAGAAATTAAAATCAAACATTCAGGTAGAGAGATGACAGACCGAAGTGAGCAATTGATCACTGCTAGCGAACGAGCTAGCACTGTAATATTTTATACACCATAATATCTGTGCAGTGCTGTGCAGTGTAGTCAGCATGATGTTCTTTCTTGTTCTGCACAAGGATTCATAAATCTACACGTGTCAGTTCTAACCTGATGGATGTGTGTTTGGAGCAGTGAAACCAGACCAATATTTTACAGTAGAACACAATTTTCTTGGCTGAGATCCTTGGAAATTTACAAGTACTCTTTCTGGCAGTGAGGAGGATTCACTTGGTTCTTACAGTGCCACAAAACAAACTGAACTGATGTTGCCACTAAAGCAGACCAGGGCATGCTGGGCACCTGTGCCGAGCCTTGCCATCTGCCAGACAGCATGAGAGCAGGTGCCAGCTGCAGCCTTTCCTGAGACTCCAGTTGTAGCTCATTAGAACTAGCTCTTCATAAGCTGAACATTTGTTGAAATTACTGGAAGCTGTTTTGATGTAGGTCCAGTCTCAGACTCCAGAAGATAGGTCTGGAATAGAGAAGTAGGTACACGTACCTGCATGCACCAAACATTTCCATCATCTGGGTCCAAAACCTGATCATTCCTTAGCACTACAGTTTTACCATGTGTCTTCTGCTAGCTGATTTTCCTGACAGCCCCACTACCTGGAGATTTGTGATCACACAAAATCTCAGTTTTCTTTTTTTATTTTTGAAACTAAGTTCCTGGTCGCCAATGTTGCTAAGAATATGTTGCAAACATCAGTTTCAGAGGGTTCAAAAGCAGACTGAATTAACATATTTTAAAAATATCATTATTTTTCATATTTTTTAAATGTTTTTTTTGAATGCTTAGATTTAGTAAAAAGTGCTCATGTCACATTCAAACCCAAGTTTTTAATCCTTTAGCAGAAGGAAATGTTTTACAGGGACAAAGCTGGAATGACCTAAGATCATTAATAGTGAAGATAATTCATATATAAAAAAAGAAAAATAAACACCAAGCCTCTATCTCAACTTTCATACCAAGTCTTCTGTCATGTGTATCCATTTAAGTAATTTTTCTTTGCAAAAATACATTCATATTTACCTGCTTCTACAGTACATTCTGAGACTTACCATAATATGAAAACACTAGGAGTTAAAAGTTAATTATTGCTTTGACAAATAATGCATTGTATTGATCAAGAATGGAAGTAATGGCACTGATTTTTCCGATACGATTTCTACTGTTATTTACCTAATGGTTATGTCGGGTCTAAGAACACCAGAAACTTGTTAGTTCATTGACATACAATATTTGTGGAAGAACTAGCAGATGCACACATACCTAAAAATAGTCTTTCTTCTGAAAAGAGGATAGCCTGAGTTTTAACCTGAATAAATACACCAATGCCACAAGTATCTATTGTCAAGGATATACTTAAATCTGTACCTTCAGAATTCCTGGCAAAATTGCTCAGGACCTTGTGAAAACTAAAACCAACTGCCTCTGGTTTCTTAGCATAAACTAGGAAAAAGCTTTCTGGCACTAAAACTTCCCAGGGTATTGAACTCAAGAGAATTTCAGGTAAATATCTCTCTTAATGGACATTCCAGCTTGATGCTGACTTACAAAATTCTGACAAGAGTGAAGCTACCTGGGGACCACAAAGGACTTAGGCAGAATTAAGGACCTGAACTCAATATTTTAACCTAAAATTTGCATCTAAGATGTAGGACACCTGCACTTTGGAAAACCCATTTCAGCCAACTTCTGCATTGGACCGGAAGCACCACAATCTTTACATGATTAAGACACTTGGAGATTCTCTCCTATCTGCACCAGGTGGGGATCTTTCAGTCACCTTGTCTCTGCATCTCAATTTACTGAAGGACTCAGTGGGGAAGATAGTTTTTTGAATTCAGGCTGTTCACTTCAGTCCAACATGGGACATATAACACCTGAGTGAAAGGCACAGTCTTATTTTCAGCATTTCCAACTGGCACCACCCAGGTGCTGAGCACCTTTTTCTGTACCTTGCCACTGACAGCTAATTGTGGGTGTTCACTGGGAGTCAGCATCCAAGTCCTTTTAAATGCTATGACTGCAAGAGTGTGATAAACAAGGTGTGTGTGGTAAGTTTTATATTGCAGAGTATGTGGTTCAGTACAACTGAGTTCTTGTTTTCAAAAGTGCTGTACAGTAAAAAACTAATAGAAAATGAGTAAAAACCGGAGATGAAAATTGAGGTATTCAACTGAAATAAAGATTTAAATAGCTGAAGAACAATGTCCTTTACAGGCCTGATTTTAAAGCTTATTCCAAAGAAAACATTTATTAACTATAAAAAACAGGTTATTTTTTTACTGTGTTTTGCATTGATAACAACCCCTCCATAGCCAGAATGTTGTGCTACTGTAGGAATAACATAAAGTTGCAGCTAAATTTCTGGTGGACAGGAAGGAATTTTTTTTGAGACAGTGGCACAATTTATACCTGACAGTTTTGATTATCTAAGGGAGCCAGCATCCTGACTCTTGGCCCCCTCCTAATCTCCTCGCTCCACTCAAGACAGCTGGGTTTCAACAGCTCACATGGTTCTCACAGAATGAATGCCTTCAGCAACAGGAAATATTTTCAATATGACCTGTTTCATGTAGAGACAGGTAGAAAAATAATTTTCTCATGTTTAATAAGATCTTTAAGGGGTATAGTATATAGCTCAGTATATATTAATACAAAACAGCAATCTGCAAATAAAGAGCCCATGCCTAAATCTGATGTCAGTTGAACTATAGAAATGGGAGCCAGTGGAATTGGAGTGTTAGGAATGGCCGGGAACCTAAACACAGTCTAGCCTCTACTCCATGTCAGCTAACAGAAAATTAATCTTATTTTTACAAGTCGGTGAAGATCATGCCATGTCTCAGGGAGATATTTTTTTCATCAATGAAAACAAATGAGGGGAACAAGGTGAAATGTAACAGAAAATGGGACCTGAAAATGCTAGAAGGGAAAAGCAGTACGAGAACTCTACCACTGTCTCCAGAGGGTGGGAATGATATGTCCAGGAGTCGTGATTTTATCAGACGTTAGAGTCAAAATGCTGCACATGGAACAACTCTTTCCTAAGATGGGAGAACTTGCTGATGTAAAGGTTTCCAGCATCTAAAACCAATGCCCATGCTGTGTATCTTCCAAATCATGTAATCAGTTAAATCTAACAATACTAGAGCTAAGCAAGAGATCCAGTTTTTAACATTATGTCCCAATGCCCCCACATCATGACAGTTCATCAGTAACAGACCCAGACACTTCACCTTTCTCACTGTGCAGCCAGGTGGCTAAATTTTTGAATGTAACCATGTTTTTAAATTATTTGCCATGGGAATGTTGCCTGAATAGGGACAAAAAGTGAAATAAAGGCTTACAATTAGGTCCAGTAAGAACAAAGCAAATGCCATCTTCTGTTCTGGGTATTTTCATAGGAACAATGTTATCACTCCCATTGCCCCAATTCAAATGCAAATTAAGCACCACATTTGTTTAAATTAGCTAGAGAAATAGATACACAGAAGCAAATGCTGCTAGATCTGGGCCATGGTGCATATCTGATGGCACAGCAAGGCTCAAAGTATTATGTTAACAGTGCTGCAGCTTTAAAATGTTTGCTTTAAGTGTTAGCAAACCTAGGTCCTGAAATCTGTGCTACAGGCTTTCTGAGGAAGCACTAAATGGAGTAAGTAAAAGCTAATAGTTTTTTTCTCCCTCTGCCTCTACCCCCAAAAATAGCAGCAAACATAAAAAGCAAATTAATCTTCTTTTCATTCCAGACAGAATTTTCTTTTCTTAGAACAAACTCACTCTTATATTTCAGCTATTCCATACATTGCAGCATCCATACTCATGGAGCTATACTGTTTTCAAGTGGACATCACCTGAGACATTCCAGTGATGAATAAAAAAGTAGAATTTCCAAGGAAGAAACACATTTCCGTTAATTAAAAAAAAGTATAGGAATTATAATTTTTTGCATGGCATTTTTTAATATCGTTTTCCACTAGAAAGCCTCTCAAAGGCTGGAATAAACTCTGTGTTTTCCATGCATTGATGGAAACTTGAGTCTCCAGTTCTGGTATTAATATATCGAAATTAAAAGTTAAAAAATAAAAACCTGTAAATATAAGAGTAAAGATCATATTCTACTGCTTTGCCTGGAGTAAGAAACCTCCTTTACATGCTCTCCAAAAAAGCACAAATTTTTAAGTTGAGGTCTTCTTTTAGGAGAACAGAATATCCTCAGTGCCTTACAGTAATACTACCTTAATTATACTCCAAGCAAGATTTCTCCTGCGTGCATTATTTACTTATGATTTATTATGATTTCCAGACCCCATTTTACTTTGTTTAATCACTCATACTCTAAATTACACCTACTATTCTCCCCTCAAAATATCCCCAGTGTGGATGCTGTGAGGTGTAGTGAACTTGTCATTTGAAGTTTTCTTAAATGACAAAGTAAGGCTGGCTACATATAATCACCAGAATAGCAAAAGATACACAGAGGACCAAGACTTAATTTCCTTGTGTTTCATCAGCAAGTAGTTTGCATGTGAAGAGCAATAGAATTTGTACTGATTGAAAAAATTACATAATCTAAATTTTTGTGCTCATATATGTGACACATAAGCTTAACCAGAAATTTTGTCAGTGCTGGAGTGGTCCTTGCAAAACAACAGCTTCATCACAGATATCTGGAATTTTCTGAGCTCTTTTCTTTCAACCTAATCTAATACTTTAACATTTTAAAACTTTAATTTTAAAACCATTTCACTTAAAAAACCCCAAACAAACAAAAAAATCCTAACAAATCCCCAATGCTATAAATTATTTAACTTAGCTCTAGAACTAATATCTGTAGGAGCATTACACAAGTCATTGCAGTATAATTTTTATTATAAATTTATAGCATCTAAATATTTTAGAGACCATCCACAAAGGTGGTGAAACAGCCTTCCAGGCAAAAATGCAGACTCACACCTTTAAGAAAGAAAAACCCCCAAAAAATGCCTGTCTGTATGCCCAATAGAAAAGCCCTTTTTTCATGTAGAAGGTGAAAGATCACACACCACTAAGTGCTTTGGCCCATCCAACGTGGATATGCACTACCTACAGCTGTCCAGGGAATGCCCATAATTGTCACAGGTTGAGGTCAGTTGGTGGTGAGGGGCTGTTGAGGAGCAGTTCCGGCCTGGGAAGCCCACTGGAAGATAACCAGTTTGTGATAACCCAGATACAACCCTCTGTACTGAGACACAAATGGGACTTTTGGGAAATGTCTCCATTCCAGTTAAACTGGGATTGGTTCTAATGGGGTTGCTGGAACATTTGGTTATTACTACTGTTGCCCTAGAAAGGACAAAACTGATGGGTGAAGGTTAAAGTTTTCATAGTAATAAATGTCAAGAGCCCCAGGGTATATGAGAAGAGTTTTCTGAATATGTCCTTGCCTCAGGGAAAAGGGAGCATGGGGAGCATGGCCAACAGCCCTACCAGGGGAGCAAGGCTGCAGCCCATCATCATCATTTGGACTGCAATGTATGCTTTGAAAGCAGCTATTGTTTGTGGCCTACATAAGCTGACAAAGTGCCTTCTGAGCTACTTCCCACCAGAGAGACATTATTATCATTATTATCTGGATTTGTTTCTCTGTTAGTGGTATTTGACCAATTTTTGCACAGTGGGCTTTCTTTGTATATTCTCCCCTAGAGCTGCAGTCTTTTCTGTCAGAAGTTTGCTCTCTATAGAGTTCAGCAGCAGGTCATAGACCTGGTTTACAAAAGAAAAGACAAATCAACAATCAACTTAGAAGAATAAGAAGACTCGACAAATCTTTAAGTAACCTATTGAAAAACTAGAAACACATATTTCTTGAACTTTCTTCTTTTTTCTTTTTCTCTTCCTGACCCAGCACCCTCACTTCTCTGAGGTCAAGCACCTCTATAAGATTGTCATTTTTCCCTTAGATTTATCATAATTAGATTATATTTAAACAGATGATAATGGGGATAAGAGAAAACAAAGGAATTAAAGGAGATAAGAATAGGGCAATCTGCAGTTTGAATGCAGAGCCTTTAGTCACAGGTGTTTGCATTATTTCCCCCACACCAAATATTTTTTTCTCTTGGGGAACTATTTCATCTTTAGAACAACTTTGTTTATGGAAGAGGTTTTATTACAAAAAATGAAAAGGTTGAACTCTGAAGAGTTAATGTGGAACACTCAGATCAGAATGAGGGCTGTGGTAGAAACTAAAGATTGGACCAAAACTGAGCATTCTATTGATAAACACCTCATATGCTCTGCAAAAAATCTAAGCCTGCAGATCCTCTAAACAATAATTTCAAAGAGAGTTTTTAACTTGAAGACATTTCAGGGCCTATCTGTTTCAATGCATAGGAAGAAATAATCTGCACACTTGAGGGAATGTTTTGGTTGATGAATTTTCCTAATTTGCAAAACCAGGATGAGTTGTTTAATCTCTTCTTCTACACAGCCTGTCTAGTCATTTCCGATACAGATCCTGAATTTTCCAAACTTTGAATCACTCTTAAAAATCTAAAATTATTTCATTTTTTTTCCAACCGATTTTTATTTTAATCCTCTTCTTCAGATTGATTGGAAATTCAGAGAGCGCCAGTCTCTTCTTTTTCTCTACAAACAGCACAAAATAATGGTATAAGATTGAATAAAACCTGAAATTTTGAGTGACTTATACATGCACTTTTATATATTTACATACATTTATGGATATATACACGTATGTGTATATGTCCATGCGGGAAGGAAGAACTTACCTATGTCCCAAGTGAGGGGGTTATTCTGCTCCATCTCCCTTTTCCCTATGACATACCAGATGCAGGCCATCCAGTGAGCAAGCAAGGCAAACATGGACATGAGAAGTGTGAGAACGATTGTGCTGTGCTGGGAGTAGCGATCCAGCTTCTGCAGGAGACGCAAGAGGCGCAGGAGCCGCACGGTTTTCAGAAGGTGGACAAGGGAAACCTGGCAGAACAGGGAGAGAAAACCACTTGTCAGCACTTAAACAGCTTGGCAGCAGCTTACTTCTATCACACAGTTCTCTTGTTTCAAGAAAGGAAATTTTTAAAGCTCTGTGAAATGTTGCCCACTCTCCATTCAGCTGCACAGCTGACTAGACTAAATCAAGACAGCAGAGAACAGCAAAGAAGATGCTTTAAAAAAAAAGTGTGAAATTTTGATGTGTAAATACACAATTACTATTTCTGATAAAAACCAAACAGACTTGAAATACTAGATCTTTCATGTTATCTTTTTTTCCATGCTGTCTTCTTTCAGATTTAGCTTAAAAATTTGTTTTTGTGAAAAATTGATTCTTCCCAGATTTAGAAGAGAAACACAATTGTCAAACTGACCAAAGACCATTTGATTGCAATAAGAAACCACAAAATAAGTATCTCCAAGTACACAATGATTTTCAGCTTCAGCTAACAGCAGACCTAATTTAACTGTGTATGAGATGAAACCAGACTATAATTTAGCATGGAAGAGGCAATAAAAATAGCAGATATTTTGCAGAACAATAAAGCAGAGAAGTTAGAGAAGGCTCAAATTTGTTCTTGACATTTAACCCTGTGTTCAGGGACCTGGGCATATTTTACTGCTCTGCTCTAAGTACCAGTCCAAAAAAGCTTTCATTAAAACTTCTAATACTGCTTCTTAAATTCCTTAACTAAAATATTATTGCCTTTCAAGTTTATGTGGCAAAAGCAGCACCTAATCTGCTCAGCACCCTAAGTATACATCAGTTTATGAAGTATATAGCTCTGGCTTTAGTGGAGTTCCAGCATAAAATGAACAGTCTCTGGATGACCCTAACCCTTCCAGAGCATCCTGCAACCTACATCCATACCACATCATGTACAGCTCACAGTTTTGCAGAGAATGTGCTTGGCTTGTGTTTCAGCTGTTGAGCAGAGTTAGCAAACAATATACAGATTAGGATCCAAACAGTTTTAATGTATTTGTCTAAGATTAAATAGCCATAATTTTTACTAACAGTAAGCTTTTCTTTTCTTCCTCCATTAATGAGACAGTAGGATTAAGGCCTGGTTGATACATCTCCTTCATATCAGCTGGAAAAGTAACATCAGACTTGGCATGTCTTGCACTTCCAGAGCACAGTAAAGAGCTCTCCCAAAAGCAAGTCTAAAAACACAGCTCAGTCAATACCCTTTTGCTTTTGCTAATCCAGAATCTCCTGAAGCTCAACCTTTCTGCTACCAAAGGTAATAATCTGAAATTTAAATTTTATCGGTGCGCATTCACCAACAGCTAGATCTGAGGTGACTGATATATTCTGTAACAGCAGGTGGTTTTGATCTGTTCAAAGACCTAACAACTCATTGATTATATTCCACTCTCAGGAATTAAGTACGTGAGAAACCTGTAAAGAAGAAAATAAGAAATCTACAAGCATAATTGGTTTTGGTCACTACAGTTTTGGTAGTGCATAAGTAATTCTCCCATGAGCCTCTTCAAAGGGCAATATTTGCAGCCCATTATTTAATGTGGGGTTTTTTTTCCTTAAGAACCTTTACATTTTTTTTCATGTACAGATAAAGGAAAAAGAGAAAATCGACAAAAATATGGCATTTTTTCAAAATACATTGTTAAAATAAGATCTGACATTTGAGTACACAAACATTTACAAGGTCGTTTCTTGCATTTCATTTCTTCATCTTATGTCATTCTCCATCTACAGTGCCAGAGAATTAGTTATGTCTGTGGCCTTAAGCCCAAGAATATCTGCAAATCTAGGGCAGAAGGCTGCAAAATATTTGGAGTAATTGCCATGTTTATATTACTACAATCATATAACTTTAATTTATAGTTATTCTTTAACTGCCATGAAACTGTACCAACTGCCTCTATTTCAGTGGTAACTCATTTCACAGTCTCCTTCTCTTTTCTCTCATCAGCTTGCTTGAACCAAACATGGTTCTATTTATAACATAAATGGGTTCCTATTCATGACTGACTCTTCAAGGTGTAGCAGCAACATACAAACATTTGTATAATGATTTTGTATATAATGATTGTATATGTGCTATGGCCTACACATTGGAGCCTTCATCTTCCCGTGGGAGCCTATGTTCTAAAACACCATAATTAAATAATGATAGCTTTGGCGAAGTTATTTTTTTTTTTTTAATATTCCTACAAATAAGAAATTGCAAAAGGACTGTTATAATTCTCTGTGTGCCCTGCCAGTTATGTCTTGCCTAAATTCTGATCATTTTTGTTAAGCTACAAATATAAAGACAGTGAATCATATATCATAAATATTCTTTTTAATGGGGAAGCAGGTTTCATTTTAAGGCCTAAGGACTGCCCCATTTCAAAAACATTTTTTCATAAAATTGAACACAGATGTAGTTAATAATGTATTATTGCACTGAATTTTCTCATTAGTCATGCCAAATGCTCTTCTGGTATTGTGCCCAATATGTCATTGGAAGATCTAAAATGCCATCAGGCAGCTTCTTTTTCTATGTCACAAATTTAGAAAGACAAAATAAGGAGTCAGCACTCATACTTGTGCCTGCATAGATTTTTCTTTGCCCACAGATATAAAATCATCAAAATTTTCTATTTTGTTAATCGTTTTAGACTAGCTGGGTTAATCTTTTTCTGTCAAAAGGACAGGGACAGAATTTTGTCTGCGAATAACACAACTCAATCAGCATAGTCCTGAGAAGTACTGACAAAAAATAAAGTTGCTACAAACCAGTGATGAAATTCTCTGCTTGGAAGAATCACCTCCTACATAAAAAAATGAATTAATGAAGAAACAGGATACATTTTAAGAAATGACTAGTGGGAGAGATTTTTAATCATTCTTCTTCCACCTGGCTGTTTTCGTTTCCTGAAATGATGATACTCGTGCTCTACAACCATCGATAGCTACTCAAAAAGGAGCAATTCAAACATCATAACTAGTGCTTAATGGCCTGGTTTTTATGACAACATTTGAAACCATATTTCCCTAAATTAATGGAACCTTTAGGTCAGATGAACACAAGGATGGAAGGAGCTGGGGTCCCGGCATGCACTGAGGATAGGCAGGAAAGTGCCTGTGATCTCAGATCTCCAAAGAACCCCTGATATTAATGGTAGGGCAGAATCCAGGTAAGGTGTAAAGGCAGTAGAGCCAACTCATACGGTTTAACTTTTGTTTCTTTCAAAATATATACAAAACCAGCAAACGACTCCACAGCATTTGCATGCACTCTGGCTCCATCATCTCCAGCTGGGGTATGACATATACGTGCCATACATACATAGGTATGTATGGCACTATACCTATGGCTTGCAGAATTTAGAGCATCCCTAAAGGTTTGGCCTTTGTGCCGGGGCCTGAGCAGCAAAGGGGTGAGATGCTCCCTGATGCCCCTTCTCACCGTTCTGTTGAGGCAACATCTGAAAGTCGATGAAGTGAAAATCTGAGAACAGACATGAGGAAATGGCTTATTAAATCATGAAGTCTGAAAACAGTGCAGTGTGATTAACACCTCCCCCCGTTCTTGAGACAGTTGATAAGTTATTGTTATCTTGAGGTTTATATTAACAGTTGCCAAGTCTTGTCACGACAGGAGATGTGAGACAGCAAGGCACTGTGTTCCCATCAAGGAATCATACAGAGGTCTTATTAAGGGAAAAAGTTTAAAAGTACGACAAGAGATGTGTATTAGTCATATTATGGCAGCATTTTTAATAATGTGACATTTTAACTGTAAAAATAATCATTGGATAGTACTTTCTTTTCTGGAATTAAGTATGGAAATCTTATCAGTCCTTCCAGTGGGGACAAAAATTTGTTTTCACATTTTTAAATTTTTTTCTTTAACAGAAAAAGTAAACAAGGTTAATTTAATGATAATTATTAATAGAAATTAAACCAACAGCAACTCTGCTGGCTGTTTGGTTTGAGTGTAAGGGATAAACTGAGACAGTAATGTATTTAAATAGATTACTCAGCTTTTATAAAGAAACAGTGAACAATGTGAAACTAACAATCAGGTTCTAAGAAGCATCTGCACTAGCATTAGATTGATGGTTCTTTATGTAATAAATGACATGGAAAGGGAGTTCATTGAAGGAAATGGAACTAAATGACAAAATCAAACATGATACCTTATATGGGACCCTTCCTGACTAGTGTTTTCCTATGCTATTTTTTTTTTTTTCTGACATGTATTTATCCTATCATTTCTGTACTTGTCTCTAACTCACTTTTAATGAAATTGAGATTGAGTGTATCTGTTTATGAAAGATCAAAATTCTGGGAATTAGAAGGTAGACAGCTGAAAACCTTAGACTTTTATGGCAAAAATTGACAAAATTAAGAACCTTCTGCTTACATTTTATTCAAAAGCTAAACTTTTTGATTCAGAGGGGCAGGAGGTGTTTGCATTTTTGGGGGGGAATGTTTGCTTGTTTGCTTATTACAATTTTGCTTTGTAGATCCTTACTCTACAAAATCCAATAGGGCTAGCAGAATAAAAACCTTTGTCTTAGCATAAGCAAGCCAATGCAAATGTAATCCATCATGATTGTGATATCACCTAATTATAGAACAAACATTTTCAAAGCAGATCATTTTGTCATTGCATTCCAAAAAAAAAAGACATGAGTTGAAACCAAATTCAAAGTAAGAGACAATTGTAAGCAATACATGTTAGAACATACAAAAAGTTAGTAGTCAGGCTGTAATTTTTGCATGAAAATTCCCACAAGTAAAGAGAAAGAAGATTCCTGGTTAAATAAACATGCTGACCATAACAATTATTTACTTTACCACAGTAAAAATGTATGAGTCTTGAAAAATTAAGGACTGAATTTATGCACCATAAGAGAGCAAAAGTCATAGCAAACTGTATTTGAGTAAAGTAATTAAATATGAAGGTAACATAGATGCAACCGTTTACAAAGCAAAGATAATTGAATTAAAAAATTGGTACATCCAGGGTGAAAATACACCACAAAACTGTAAAAGACACCTAGGTATTTTAGTTAATTCAGTTTCAGTCTCCAGAACTGGAGAAAAAAAACCCCACATCAACAAACCCCTCTTGAAAAAAAGAGAGCAATTAAGAAGACAGGTCAGTACTTACCACAGTGACGTTGAAAGCATAAAGAAGATCAAAAGGAAGTGCAGCAATTAAATCAATGATAAACCACGTAGTCACATAGTGGATACAAATAGATCTTGCTTCAAATATCACTTGGCCAGACTTGCTGACATATGTTGTTCGGAAATTTAAAATAATATCTGCTTGACAAAGAATGAACAGAATCAGAGACAGTGATTTCATAATTCCTGGGCACAACACCGGGAATCCAGAATAATGCTGATTGGTTTTCTTCTGCATCATAAATACTGGGTGAATAATCTAATAGAGAAACTAAAAAAACATAGCTGTAAGAGATGCACATACACTGAATTAATCCAGTGAATGCATTACTCTTTTCAAGGAGTAACCAAATGTCTAAAACATTTATCACTCACTGATTTAAAAGAGAGTTTGAATTAAAAAGCAACATCCACACACAGTGATCTTTAAACTGTACAAATATTTGTATTTTTCTAAATGAAAATGATCAGTGTATTATTTTTGTCCATAAAATTTAGTTACATTTTTTGAAATAAAAAAATCATTAATTATTTTATTTAAAAGATGTGATTTAAGCTCTTTTAGTGATAACTACTTAGCACAGATGACAAATGTCATCCTCAAGGATAACCATTTTTTTATCAACTGAAAAATGCTGAACGCACTTGAACAAAAGGTTTTTTGGGCTATGGTGGAGATCAGAAAAGTGATATGAATTGCTTGGTGACTTGTGTATTTTGTATGTTCCCATCTAACATTCCAGGATGAGTGTCTCTCAGTATGAGATGTACTTTTGACGTGCCTTGCCAAAACACATTAGCACTCGAAGAAAAACTCAGGTCCTGACAACAGAGTCTCAATTATTTTCATGTCCTACGAGACCAAGACTATAATCTCTCCTCAAGCTATGCACCCTGTTTCTACTAACATTAATGATAACTACTTGTGCAACTTTTACAGTGCCAGAAAAGAGTGCAGCCAACCATTAAGGCTAGTGTTTTACAGCAAGACAGCTTTAGGGAAAAAAGAGATTGATTTGCATTTCTCCCTAGAAGTTCTTTAGGTAGGCTACACTAAGACTGCATAAAGTACGACCTTTTCTTCAAGCCTGCTAACCACAGTATACAAGAAGACAAGAAACAATATTTTTCCTCCCCACTGGGGGCAAAGAGAAGAAGAAAGAGGTTCAGCACACAGAGAAAATCATCCTGGATCATTCCTTTGGGGTATCAGAAAAGATTAATTTAGGATAAATTTTGATCAAATCCCAAGTTCTAATGTTCTGGGTCTGAAAAAGAATAATTTGCCAGGTTTCCCTAGCAGACAATTTTTATTCTGTCTTCTGCAGCTGGAAGCTAGACAGCCTGCTACGATCATTTGTCGTACTGGTTAACCCGTACTTTGCTAGTAATAAATCTACAGTATTTCTAACATTTTGACCTTGGCCACTCCCACCTTTTGACTCAGTAGGGTCAAGTCTCCTAAACTAATGAAATCTTTGGGGAATTTCTCCACTTTTTGGCACTGTGTTGATTCTGCAATTTTTTCAGGATTTAGTGCAAAACCGTAACACAAAGTGACCTAGACACACATGGGCGGGTATCTGGTTCATGGACTGAGGTCTTGCAGGTTTTAATTGGTTCATGGTTTATGAACTGATGCTTTCCTTCAACCAGGTCCTCAGGCTGCATAGAACATATAAGGAAAATTAGAGATATAATCATTTCAGATGACCTCATGAAGAAGTCTCAGCTGTCCTTGCATTCTTAGAGCTACAAAAATGTTACAAAATTTTCAATAGTACAAGTAAGATGGGAATATAGCATAATTTCACATGGTTCATAATGAGCAAGGTGGTGAGTTTAACTCCACAGGTGCTTTGCAGAGACAGTTGGTTACTAGCCACATTTCCAGATCAGTATGGCAGCACCAGTCACATACAGAACACTTTCATGGAGATTTGTTTCATAGAGATAAGAAAGACAAAGATATTTGCATCACTAGTATTTTGAAACTGCTCATTCTCATTTGTCTCACAAACTCCAAAATGTAGTTATCAAAGTCAGAAAAAGTATTTGCTTATTTATTGCCCATTAGTGTCTGTGAAATTACTAAAGCTTTAACAGAAAAGGAGATAAATTCTTGCTTTAAATGTAAGTACATTCAGTACACCAAAGGCTTATCAATGTGCATCTGCAATTCACTGTTCAAGATTGAAGAGATTAGAGGTTCTTCTGCACTGCATCATTTTCTGCCATACTATCAAAACAATTTAGGGAAAGAGCCCCACATAATAGTTATTAGGAAAAAAAAAAAAAAAGGAAATGCTAAGTGCTTCTTTCTGCATCCAGCTTATTAGCTAAAAGTCCAGAGGGTGGGAAGTAACTGTGATCCATCTTGTATTTCTTAACAACTTTCTGAGCTATTCTTGGGTGTAAACAATTTCTTCATCTGGGCAATCTTATTTACAGCTTAACTGCTGTGCTGAAGTGCTTACTGAGAAATCTGTAAGGGAAAACACCAAAAAGAACTCCTGATGCAAAAAACTTCTAAGAGCACAACAAAATCTTTAACATAAATTTAGAAATGACCATTTCTTCTGAGAGATTGTACTATTTCTAGGAATTATATCTTCCACAGTTGTTTGGGAATTTCTGTTAAAAAAGTGAAGATTTACTTTTTCCTTTTTTTAATAAATGTTTTCTTATCACTAATAGTATCTTTACTAATGCAAAAATAGAAAATATGAATGCATTATTTAATATTTTAGAAATTGTTTGTTAATCTTATGGTGCAGTAGCTTCTACAAACTGATGACAATTGAAAGAACAATCTGAAATTCAACACAAGCATCAATAATGTGAAGCTTTGGAGATTCCAGATAACTCGAGAGCTTCAAAACTAATGGCTTTCTCTAGTGCTGAGTTTTTTCCAAATGCTCTGAGATGAGGTGAGTTTTAATCATTTCCTACAACATGAAGGACAATAATTGTAAGTTTACACCTGTAAACCAGGCAAGAGGGATGTTTAATCTCTCAGCTGATTCTTAAGTCATATATGAAGTGACCCCAATATATTCGGATAATTAGTGGAATAAAATTTTTCTACAAGAGATAAATTTGAATATACTATCTTAAGTATGCTCTAACAAAAACTTCAGCCTGTGTGAACTTCATATTTAAAGCTGTGTTTGATTGTTTCGGGCTGGGACAAAGACTGTAATCTCTCTTCTGATTTAGCATCTCTCAGCAAACATTATAAACAGAGGTTATTCCTAAAGAAAAAAAAATCTGAATTTATTTTATTGCAATTTTTTTTTAATGTGAGATAGGAAAGGATCACTTTAACTGGTCTTGTGAGCCACACATGTCGTGGGCTCAGGAAAGCAGAATAGAACATTTAAATAATGTCTTTGACATGAGAAATATCATTACAAAGTTGCCTAAAACTAAAGCAGGAGGAACAGCAGAAAATATCAAACTGCTTAACTCATTACACCTGTCTTGAAGCACAGCACACGCATATCTAAAGTACCATATTTTTCTTGATGTAGAGAGGGAAAACAGTGTGAAACGTCTTCATTAGGAAAAATTTGAGTTCTTATTTTGTTACATAAATCAATTTCATTTCAAATTAGACAGGAAAAAAGTCAGGATTCAAGCAAATTAAAGCTCAATATAAAGTCTAGACCATCCTATTGACTTTAAGAAAGGTCCTTAAATAATGTTTAACTACATGGCCTTTTCCGCAACACTTATACTGTTAACACCTTGTGTTAACAAACACCAGTGTGTCTTAAGCCAGCCATGATCTTCTCCTTTCCCACTCATTTCTGCACACACTGCTGTATGTGAACCTTGAGCAAAGAGTGTCAGCCTTCCAAGAAGTGAGGGGTTTTTTTGTCTATTGAACACAAAGGTAAACTTGACCTGAAAGCACCCAACAGGGAGAACCCAAGATCTCCAATTTCAAGAAGCTTGGAACTAAGAAACATGTCACCCTTGCACACTGTGTAGAACTTCTGGGCTTCTGCTCCACACACGCTCTGTTCACAGTTCCCTGCTGATGCAATTACTTTCTGCTTTTTGAGTCCAGTTCCTGTGAGTCCCCCTTCTCTCTGCCCTGCAGACTGATCACCTTTCCCTAGCAACCCAACCCAACACAGACCAGAAGCCCCTTTAGGCACTAAGTCCTTAGGATGCATGCAGAGATAATAAACAGTGAATTTGTGAAACCATGACTGTGATTTTTCTCCTGGTTGGATCCCATGGCTAATTAGCTCCATCTGTATGGATTCTCTCAGTCTGTTATTTCCACTACTGGTAGACACACATCCCTTAAAAAAAAAAATCTTGTAATAAATATGATATCTCTAAAACTCATGCAAAGATACACTGAAAGATTATAGAAAGTGCATTTTTATAAAACAAACCCCAGCTTTTTCAGCCATGAAATGAATTTAAAATTGTAATCTATACAGTTGCAATTCCTAATTTATTTATATATTTTGGTCCCATTAAGCTCTTACACATTATTCACACCAGTAAACACCAGAACACGGGGACCATTATTACCCAAATATCTTCCAAGTTTGCAATTATCATGTCTACATGGGTCTGTCATATTTTCATTCCAAATACCTCTAGCCAATAACATGATATAACTGGAAAGCCCTTAACAACTACTTTCCTTATTTGAGTGTTCTAATGGCTTTTACTCACCTATTGGTGACTATTTTCTTCCTCACAAGCTTCCAGTGCGAAATCCACGCCCTAGCAATGCTCAATTCCTAAGAAAAGGCAACTTATTTCATAGCTGGGCATAAAAGGGTTGGGAAATCTAAGCAAGCTCATAAGGTTTTGGAACTGGTGACTTCTCTTGGATTAAAGCTCTGTATGACATGCTACATCCTTGACCAACTTGCCTCTTCCTAGATTTCTATGTGACACATTCACACACACATTCATGCAGTGAATAGTATGAAAACACCAATTCAAACAGGTGTTCAACAAAGAGAAAATAAAATTATGTTAAAAAAAGGAAGGTTCTACTTAGGGCATAAAGCAGATTGGTCTCCTAAATGATATAAAAGGAACAAAAGCCACAAACTGATAGTCATCAAACTAACCTATTCATCATTAGGATATTTTCCCCTTGTAAAATTTTAAAAGCGCAATATGTGTTTTGTGTAATCTCAATTTCTAATCTCTGTTAAAAAAATAGCTATCTGGAGGCCAGCTGAGCCACTTTACTCATAAACAGGATTATTTTACCTGAAGCAGCTGATTTCTCTGTGACAACATTTTTTTCTCTCTTTAGGCTTGATTGTTTAAAAATAAATCCTGCTGGGATTAAATATATGATCAAGTTATAGCAGAATAACATTTCAGGATTAGGCATATGATTCAATAACTGCCCATGACATAGTCTTCAATTCCAGAAAATGCAATGTAATATACCTCAGTTTAATTGTCTTTCACTGGGAACTAAATGAAATTGAAAAACCTTGTACCTTTAGGGCAAGTGGCATACATATAAGCAGTGATGTTTTATTAGACTGCAGTCATTCAAATCTGTGCTTGAGAACTAGATGATTTAGGTATGTTAAGCCCACTGATATTCAGAGAAGATAGTTTTTTACATTATCTCCCTCTTCTCGATGGTATGACTGACTCATCTCTAATTTCTTGTATTTTTTCACTTTCCTTTATGTGATTTTACATTGGTTGTCCTTAGCTAGTAATACTTTCTCCAAAGTCCAGGCTCTTTCATCTATCTGATTGTTTTAGCAAATTTTATTTAATGATACAAGGATAATAATATTAGGATCTGGCCAGAGAGCTTTTAGGAAAGTGTCCAGGAAATATTAGTGCCATATTGTTTGAAGAACAATTTATCTGTCCCTATATAAACTCTTATTTTTTTATTCTATTGCTGAGATAAACATAGAGGTTCCCAGGAAATTGCCTAGGAAGAATTTATTCGAATGGAAGTGTGATTTTTCAGTTCAGCATCTTCCTTCCAGACATTTATAATCACAATTAGCTTGATGATTTCTTTCAGAGGTTGATATGATCAGATGAGGGAGATGGAATTGGGTTTATTTAGGAAAAGAAAGTAATGCACACCTTATACCATTGTGTATACCATTGTGGATCATACTTGAGCCATTATGAAATCAAATAAAGCTTACAAGAAAAAAAACCAGCTCAGCAGAGGTCAAGTACCAATAAACTAAGTATTAAAATGTAGGAATTTTATGTAATAAATATGTTAAATATAATAAAAGACATACTATATAAATAATAGAATCAAAATTATGTCTTAATAAAGCCTATTGCAGCTGGTGGAGGAACAGTATTTTTTTATTCTTTTTTAGGAAGTTATATCAAACAGTGAACAGATATTAAGTAACAACTGATATAAACTATAGAAAAATTGTAATGAAAACCTAGACCTGTTTGAGAAAGAGAAAGAAATCACTGGTGCCCATGATGAAGGAAAATGAGAGTTTTAGGAAAGAAACACTAATAGGAAACTTGAGTTCCTTTGTAAATAGTAAGGATAATGATAAATAGTTTCACACCATTACAAGAGAAGCTAATAATAATCTCACAGAAAATCCAGATGTACTCAATACATACTTCTTATCTAATTTTGGAATGAAGAAGCAAAGCAAGGTTGTGTCATATCAGATGTTAAATTACAATCCAGCGTGCCCAAAATAAGAGTCAGGAGGTTGCAACATTTTAAAAACCAAACACTTAATGAGATATCACTTCTGCAGGTTAATGGAAAAAAACCTCCCGAAATAGAAATATGTGGTTTACAAGCCATAAGTAAATAGAGTTATGGATTCTTTAAGGTCTTTGAGGAAGAGTTGATGTCCTTCAGGAAAACATGCTTTATCCAAATACAGTTTCTTTAATACATGAGTTAAATATGACATCTTCTATTTAAGAGTCAACTAGATGGTAAAAATTTCTAGTTCTTGTCAGAATCTTTGAGAACTGAAAGATTATACAAAACTACATATAGCTGAAGTCTCAGGTATATTGTGTTGATGTAGGAAACAATGAGAAGGAAGAAGTTGGACCAAATTATATATTGGTGGAACTTAAAGAAATGAAGTATCCCAAGATATGATGTCTAGATCCTAATGGACTTGATATCTAAAATGGAATATCAAAACCCATCATTGTACTACCAGGATGGTGTTTTGTTAAGTAGGAAAATTTGTTCTCCTCCACTGCTTAAACAGAAGAAAAAAAAAATCTCATTGCGCAGCATTATCAGTCAAGAAAATTAAGGAAAAGGATTAGAATTAGCCCTTAAGCAACTGCACATTCAAAACATTAAATATGGCTATCAAGTATACCTCTCCCTCCTGTTTTCCTTTGGGTGCTACCCCAAATACCAGTTTCTCCTGGTCACTAGTACTTCAGAATATTGTGCAAACAACTGCATTTAGTTTGTGTGGGCACTTTCAGAGTCTGGAAAACACATTTGAGAGCCACATTACACCTCCATTGAAAGAAGTTCTTTTTTAGAAGTCTTGTGGCTTTAGCTGGATAACTAGAGTTCAGATGAACAGCAGGAACATGGTTAAAAGCTACAAATTCTTAAAATCTTTACCACAAATATTCACATGATATTATGTAACATGATGGACTTCTGAATAAGAGATTTCTGCTAGCATGGAGTAACTACAATTCAGAGATTTTGCTGTTAAAGTCACGTTTGAATACACTGAGCTGTTTTACCAGGCAAAATTCTCCAGCGAGAAGAGTTTATTTACCATTTGACACCAAGTTGCTTATCACTGCACAGTACATGAGGAGTGGCATGGTCCCTGTCCTAAGGCAGTGCTATGATGTATGTTCTCAGCCTTGATTCATTCAAGTTTGTCAAATGAATAACATTTTCTGTGATTTTAATAGAAGAAAATCCATTTTTGGGTCTGATGGATCATAGCAGAACTGACTCCCAAAATCCATTTGTAACTGGCAGTCTGATTTGCTCTTCCTTACTATTTGTTCTTACAGTGGAAAGTAATGTGATATTGAAGTTACATCCAAGTGGAAATACTGTTTTTCCTGGGTAAATTACCCATTAGTATATATAAAAAAAGAAATCTGAAGCATCTTCTGAGTGGGTATTTTTACAACAAAAGTCACTCCCTCCAGAAGGACATGGTCAATGACAATGCACTAACATGATATGCTCTATCAAGCTCCATACTTTGGCTGTGTAGACATGGATGACCAGTACCCCAATGGCAAGACAGGGGGGTTATTTCTTTTACCTCATTTGATTTTTAGCCTTTGGGGTTTGCCCTTTTTAGTTTCTTTCTTTGACTATGAGGGTGCCTAACTGTGATTAGTTAATCTCAGTCCCATAGTAGCTAACACACCAGAAAAGCATCACATATCATGACCATTATAATAACACACTAAACTGGAAATACTTTTTTCTTATAAACTATGCTGTATCTTTTGAAAACAGACTCAATCCCTGAACATACTGAATAGCTAAAATATGTTTTATTGACTTTTCTACAAAGAAAGACTTTGGAGTCTTGAAAGAAAAGCAAAGAACTTGAAATATTTCTGAAAAATGAACCGTTAGCTTTGCTTTGAAAAGAAGCTAGTAGGTGTGACTGCAGAAGTGTAAAAATTTCTACATGGGCAATTTTCTTAATAGAACCTGCAGAAATATAGCAGAAAGAAGTAATTCCAAAAAGTGGAGAAACATCAATCATATGATGTAGCTTTTCATTAAATTCAACCTATGTGAAGAAGACATAGGTGTTGGTGTTTCATGAACAGATTTTACTTCACACAAATGTTGCAGGAAACAAAGCAAAGATCAAATCAGTAAAATACTCAGTGGGCAGTGGCATAACTGCTTCATTCATTTCCAATTTTTGACCAGTTCCAAGGGAAAACCTGAAATATTTTTCTCAGAACTTAGCCCATGCAGTTTGACAGCAATTCATATACATAATAGCCATAAATCATACAAAAAAAGGAAAAAAAGACCACATACTAATTAAAAAAAAGTGTGGTAAACTATTAAGCATCAAATAATTTCTGTGGGAATTACCTAGATTAGATTACCTAGAAAATATTTAACGATTTTAATCTTATTGAAAAACACAATATTGTATTATCATTGTATTATAGGATAGTAAATGAAAAATACAACTTTTTTCTGATTGTAGGTCTAATAAAGAGGAGTTATTAGAGGCAATACAAGTAAAATTTTCAGGGTGCCTCCATTACCATAACACTTGTATGCATCTACCTGAAGATACAGAAATACTTCCATGAAATAATCACTTGTGGCTTACACTTTTCTCTTTTAGGCTGAGGCTGATGTTTTTGTGCTTGGAAACAGCATCTTGTGTGCAGACAAGCATCTCTTCTCCTTACAAGTATCCATTGGAGGTTATTGGAAAGATTTTTAACATTATCATGGTCTTGCCCACCTGAGTTTGATGTTTTGAGGGAGAATCTTTAGGAAACTCACTACGGCTTTTCAGCACAAATATTTTGCACTGTTTTTTCACATTACTAGGTAATCCATAGAGCATGAACATTTTCTTATGACCTTCTCTTTCAAACATTAGGTGTATCAACAATGTGACTCTCTCTGTGTACATGCTCTGGTCATATGCATTCGCAGATGAGACTATTTGTTGCTTAGAAATAAATTCCCAGAGATAATTTCAAACCACTCCCTTGGTCCTTTCCTGAATTTTAGACTATTACAACCTGAAACCACACCTTCAAAATTTCAAGACACTGCCGTTTTCTTTCAAAATGCAGTTTTCTTAGATGTGAGGTCCCCCAGACACAGAAATTGTTTTAAATAACCTTCTGTGCACTTGCAAAGATAGGAAATGATAATCATTATAATAATGGATAAGAAGATGAAAGAAAAAAGAAAACAAACTTTCCATTTTAAAGCAATCTAATAAAATTTATAGCATTTAATACTCCCTCATCTTATTCCAATGAATTTCATTCAGCATCTATTATTTCCAGTACAATATGTATACTTGAATTACTGTGTAAGTCATGAATGATTATATTAATTTCTACAAGGTTTACACCATAGTTTTAAGTCTCTACATATTAAAACTGTGATATTCAAGGACTTCATATGATTTAAAATAGTTTTTGAAAGATTTTGAGTCATTTACATTTGTGATAGATAGTAATGGCCACACAAGTCCCCTTAGTCTACACTGTCATGTCACACAAATCAGAGCTTTAGCACTGTTAAACATACTGCTTTAAAAAACATAAATTGCTGATAAAACACTTTGTTAAATAATATTTAATGGGAGAGAGAGAAATATACATACAAAGAGAGGAAATTTTAGTGTAAATCAAGATCAATTTTTTCTCTTGAAAATGTAAACCACAGATCAAGTCTTCAGATGCCAGAGTGTGTGTGGAGAGTGGAGGAAGGGATGGGTATGGGTTTTCCCCCTTCAGGTGGCAAAGTAGTATACTGCAGGAAATCACTTAAAATAACTCTCCAATCTGTTCATAAAAAGTATAATTTTATAGCCATAATTAGTATCCAGTGTTTGTCTTCCACTAAAAATGAAATGATCCACAAATAGAAAATTGAGCTCTTCTCTCTGTAGTTGTTCCTGGCCACCTTAGATACAAAATACTCAAACCCTTTTGATCTTATTCAGCAAATAATGCATTACCATTACCCAGAAAGCCTGTGCATATTTTCACTGAACCATTGTACTGATCTCAACTCCTGTTGAAGGCCTCCTATTCAAATAGTCCTATGAGTAGACAATAAAATACTGATAATTTTTCAGATATTATTGCTTTCTTCAATCAAGATGTTCAATAAATTTTTAAAAAACCAAAATGGATAAAGAAAGGCAATATCTGAAAACTAGAATGAAACTGTTGTAGAAATAAAAACACTGCACTGGATAGATATGGAAGAGTAAGATTAAGCAATTGGAAGGTTATTACTAATTAAATTGAATGAACTTGCTGAGAGGTTCTCCTGCCTTTTTCCTCCAGAAGACAGAAAACTTTAAAAATATTATTGAAAAGTAACCAAGATCCATTATGCTCCTTAGAAGTATTGATATTCAGGCTCCCAGACATACCTATCCAGAAGTAAAGGACCCAGCTACTGTCTATGCAAATACAGGAGCATAAACTTTGAAGCAAAAAGTGCAATAAAGCAGGTAATAGCCCTCACCAGATCAAATACTTCCTAGGGTATTTTAAATGAGTTTTTAAAATACATTAAGGTTAAAAAGCTTTTTGTTCTGCACCTCTTTATGGTTTTTGAATACATAAGACAATAAAAAAAAGTCTAAAACTAATTCTACTCTATGTTTGTTTAGAAGAAATAAAAGATTTATTTACAGGAGGATGTTATAGAAGGTTTGCACACATAACAAAGGGAAATAGATAATGGAAGTACATTCAAATACAACATCACACAAGTTATCACAGGAAACATCAAGTGAAAAATTTAGTTTCATATGAGAAGCCCTAATTATGTTCTCCCTTTATCCTCTTCCCTGAAGATGTCACAAAATGGGCTGTTATTATTGTTTATCTCCTGTCTGTGTTTTAGAGAACTTTAAAGGCTAAAGCAGTTAATCCTCTAGCTAGATGCTTTTCTCATAAATAATTTAATTCATACCAATGCTCTTACTTGTAAGCACCCCAAGTCAGAAGAACACTTCCATATGTATTTTTATCCTGCTTAAGCATAGGTTGACACACATCACAGAACCACAGATTAAGCTGAGTTGGAACAAACCTGCAAGGATCACCAAGTCAGGTTCCTGACCATCCACAAAACCATCCCTAAGAGTCACACCATATGCCTGAGGATATAGTCAGTCTGGGATAACACAGCTAAAAACAAAGTCCTTGTCAAGTCTAAATGAAGGTTTATGCAAATCATGTTCATAAAAGGAATATTGCTCCATGTTCTCAGAAATATGAATAAAATCAAAGTAGATAGACTCTATTTCGTCAATCCATGACTACAAAGCTGTAATACAACTGAAGGTCCTATATCAGACAGATCTCCCCACTGCATTTCTGAGGCAGTGGCATCATAAGAAGAATTTCTCTCAACATTTCTCATTGACTTTTCTCAGAGCACATAGATCATCCATCAAAGATATGCTTGTCAGAGCCACAATGCAACAAATGCCTGGAAACTTATGCTTAAATTTAAGTATGTTGTCAATCTTACTACTTTCAATATAGTTATACATGTTCTGAGACACATTAATTCAACATTTTAACAGACAAGGGACCCTGGAGAGATGATCACAAACACACTATTTTCTTTAAATTCACTGCAGCGATTTAAATGCAGTATGACAATGTCCTGAAAATACTCCATAAACCTTTCCTCAGAGCTGGAGATTTAATTCAGATAATAACTCTAGAAAAAAAAAATATTCTGGGGAAAATTGAGCCATTATTCAAACTCTGGGGGAGGAGTATTGGTATTCTACAGTACAGTGTTTGAGGTTACCAGTAACATGATTAGTCAGTCTCTTCTAGTGCTCCATGCACATTTCATTGAATGCATTTAGTTACAGCCATAGTGTCATTTCCTGGACTACAGACCTGAAAATCTAATTAGAAAATATGAAGTAAAATTTACAAAAAATCTTCTTTGCTTTATTTTTCTTACTCAGCCATTCTATTGATCATAGAGATGTCTTTGCTTTTGACTTACTGATATAATATTCCATATTTCCAGCAAAATATATAAATAGAAAAGTAACACTGAACAATTCACCATCTTTCTTGTTTCAAATTAGTACTACAGCAGATAAATCAGTTAGATACAGATTATACTCTCTTGTGCTTATATTCAAATAAACACATTTATAACACAAACTAGTTATTTACACCATTATCAAAATAGTGTAACTTTGAGTCTACTCTTTTTATAAAGTCACCCAGGTACATCAAGTGGGTTTATTTGATTTAGTATTCTTAATATAACATTAATTTATGACTGACTAGAGTCATAACCTCACTCTTTTTATGCAAGACACAAGATGATCCTTGATGATCTGCATTGCAGAATGCAAGTTTCTTACTGCAGTGCTTGAGACTCTTTGAAAGTGAATTTTTTGCATTAATGTGAAAGAGTCCACCAAGATCTAATACTGAACATAAAATAGACATTTAGACCTTAAGTCTAATGACAAAACAACGGCCAAAGGAAGAAACAAATATTTATTCATCATAACATCTAATTCTTCCATCAGCCATATCACCTACCAGTCTTACTGTCTACAATACAGCTGACAGAGAAAAGGAATAAACTTTTCAAAATTTTTATAAGAAAATATTCTGAGTTATTTATAAGTTTTTATGGAGTTTCAATTTTTTTAGTTCTAGAGAAGATTACAACATTGCTTTTAATGTTTGAGCTAAGCTGGTTTTTTTCACGAAAAAATAAGGAAGATTAAAGTGGAAAGTAGTTTCAAACCTGAAAATTATTTTATTGGGTTTTTTTTGTTCTATTTCTGTTTTAGGTTGCAAATGCAAGATGTGGCCAGGGGTATGTATTCTATTGCCATCTGTTAGAACCAGGTGAGGCAGTTTTTTTTGAATCTCTTCCACAACCAATCCTCCCTCCAGGGAGATATCGTCTGTTAATGGGCCATTGAGTCTCACTGCATGACTGACAAAATTACATCATTCCATTGTGAGAAGCTCTGCCCAGAGGGAGGAGCCAAG
>VXBC01007998.1:148863-237257 GCA_013399945.1 Ploceus nigricollis
AAAATTATAATAATTCAGAGGGAGGGGGTTTACATTTTCCATATCAAGAGAGGCTCCTGCCTTCCATTAGCAGACACCTGTCTTTTCAAACCAAGACACTTTCTCTCTCAGAACCCATCCAAACCCTTTTCATGTTCAAGAAGGACACACCCAAATTGGCTTATTTCTTAAAAATTATATCTTCTCCACCTGCAAGTAGCAACAGATCTGATCTCTAGTTTGTCAGTGTGACAGCACTGAGCGGTATTATAGCAGTAAAATCTTGGGGAAAAATCTGACTCTATTTAGGGATTCTTTTCAATCTTCAGAAATAAATTGAAAAAGATGCTACAAAAAAAAAAAAATTAGGAACTTCTTTGGTACAAAGCCATTATTAAATATGACCTTGTCTCCTTTTCGATTCTTAAATGATATAAGAATTAAATGGATCAGAGAAATAAAAAGGTTGGAGAATGGATCAGATGATAAACTTGACCCTCTCAAATTCTATCCCAGTTGTCAATATAGCATATTGACATTGTACATGTGTGCTACTGCAGTATGAGTTTAAATCTTACATCAATATTTTAAAAAATTTTTCAGCTTGTGGTCCAGGACTTTTCTAAGTGTGAAATAAAAAAATAACCCCATAGATTGTGAACAAAACTATAGCAATTCCAGGGCACATTCCTATACCAGAAAGGTTTGAGGCATCCCCAGGGTGAAACAATGGGTTCAATCTTCCTTGAAAACAAAAGTCCCTTTAGAGTAATAGCAGAAATACCCAAATCAATTAGTCATGAAAAGGGAAAGGGATGATTATTTCATTTTCTAAAGTATTATCCGTTCTGTGAAAATCTTAAATGATCCTAAAAGAGATCCCAAACAACCCCCAAACAAATCTTACCGATGATAAAGAGAATTTCCACTGCAATGTCACTGACAGTTGTGCTTCGAGTTGTAGACAGCTCATCATGGCCAATAAAGGAAACATTGTAAGGTACAGTCACAGCAACATAAAACGTTGCCAGTAAAATAAGCCAGTCCCAGCCAGCTTTAAAAGTGCTAAAATGCAGCAATATGAATTTGGATTTTTTTGCATCTGAAACTTTGTATTCTGGAAATGCTGGTTTATCTACGAAAACATTCTGAAAAAGAGAGAAAAAAATTAAATGAGACAAAACAATAATTTGATTGCACAGAAGCATTTCTTGCAATGCAGCCCTTAAGTGGTTGATGTTTTTCTAAAAAAAATCATAATGACACATGTAGGCAAGAACAAATGTTACTTTTTTTTCTAACCTAGACCTCACATTCATTTATACAGATGTTCATGGAACAGCTTTTGTGAATGTTGAGGCAGGAAGAAAACTAATAATTTACAGATTAAATGGATTAAAAGGCGACTGCATCTGGCAAACTCTGTCTTCTTCTGTTGAACTAATTCTCACTGCAGAGCAATATTATTCTACTGGACAGATAGGTGAGATCTTTGTATACACAAAGACATAATACTGTTAATAGGAACATATGGAAAGAAGTAACTGGTATTGAAAAACATCCTATACACAGAGCTGTGAGAAGATTCTTTCAGACTAACTCTAGCCTGGTCCTATGGACTGAAAAGCTCCAGTACTTGGAGCACCACTCCTAGTTTAGTTTCATCTGCAGGAATCCAGTTCATGTGAATGAAAGCACAATTAGTAGGAATAATTTATGTTTTTCTTTAAAATTGCACTCCTCATTTAAATCAAAATATTAATCTACCATGATATGGCTCCAGAACTGACTACCTTTCTCACTAGACTAGCTTTGTCTTGAGTCTGTGTCTTACCACTGTTTTATGCAACCAAGATTTCAGTGTCAAGCTGTAGAAACTAGTTTTCACCTTTCATAGCTTTAACAAAAAACACCTACCCTCCCCAAAATGCAGCATATGGGACATGACCTGTCTTGCATTATTTATTAGCAAAATTCTTGCTCACTGTTACTCTGGTCCTGGTTAATGCTGTTCCAGTAAAAAAGAGCCTCCCAAAATAATATTGTGCACTCAGCAAGCTAAGATTACTTCTGATCTTGAAGTTATTCACTATGAAATTAAAAAGACAAAACCTGCATAACCGTAGACCTAACTACATTTGCCTTGTCTGTCACAGCCTTTCTGTTTGTGCTTCCTTTGAAATACTGATGTCATTGCCTTCTCTATTCTTGGTTCTTATTCATGAATTTAAGCAGCTGCATTCTCACTGTTAGAGTCAGCCCATTTTTTAATCATGGAAAAGAAAGCATTCCTCATATTATTTCCAACCCATAGCTCCAAAAATCCGTGTACTAAAGCTAGTAAATTAGTCTCAGTATAAGTGTTTTAACATGGTAAAATAACATCTGCACTAGCATTTTGACAGTACAGGTAAGGCATCAAACACTATTTAAGAGTCATGTTCCTAAAAAATATTATCATATTACTATACAATAAAAATATCCCTGGAAGACTCATATTTTGCAGGGTTTTTTTTTTTATTTATTATTATGCTTCTTCAACATGAAACACTTGTAACTTTTAAAAAAAAATTAATCATTTTTCAACATTTGATCTTTTTTCAACATTTAATATTTAAATTCAATGGAAGTGGTTGTATGCCCTATGACACATATGCCAGTTGTGTATTTTCATGCCCTTAATATATAGCAAGTCTTTTTCACTTTTAATTTGTACTGCACAAATCAGGAGAGTTATTTTTTCTCATTAACATTTCTTTAGAAGTTATTCTCTTGTTATATTGTTGGTTTGTGTATGGTTTGATTTAGTGTTAGCAACATTCACAGCGTGTTTTGTGAACTTACTCATTATTTATAGTTACTGGGGGAATACAGAATTAATTTGGAGACAGAAACATTACTACTTCAATTAGGAAATTAAAAGATTAATATCACAGCATAAAGTTGGAGAAATTTATATGAAAACTTGCCTAAATAATGTGTGACCTTTTGGAGCTTAACAGCATTAAGAGTTTCAGCTAGAGGAAGACCTTGAGTCTTTTTTTTTTTTTTTTTTGCAAATAGTAATAATTGAGATAAAATAATTGAGATTACAAGGTAAATTGGAACTAAAATTCTGAGAAATTTTATAATGTGGCTTTCATGGCATTAAATGTCTGTTTACAATATGATTAAATGCACTATATTGCTATATGGTAACAAACCCCACAGTAGGCAGAAATATGCTTCAGTGAGAAGCATTCTAATCCTTGTTACTGTAAAATTGTGATCAGGATACATCTCCCTACATCTCCCTGACCTTTTACAGCACTTTAAATTTTTTTTTTTTTTTTCTGGGGGGTGGAGGGGAAGGAAAGAATTTCACCTACATTATTAATTTTTAATTTGTTCTTCTCTCTTCTTTGTAGATGTCCAGAGATATGATAAAGGACAGCTCTACTCCGTCTGCGTGCCGACTCAAAATGCGACCCTGCTCTTCCTCTTCCTTTCCATTTTTCTGCAGAACAGAAGTGAGAGTGCATTAAAGATCAGGAAATAACACTTAACCTTTGGGACCTGAACTACTGACATTTCAGACATTGGTAGAAATGTAAATATTATGCACACCTTTTCTTTTGCTTAGTCTTTTGCAGCCAAGAAACAAAACCCCTCTCTCCTGAAGGGCAAATAAAAACCACTGTAAAGTTTTAATTGTCAAATACCTTCACACAACTCAGAAGTAAGTAATTGCAACATTTGATTTCACAGATAAAATAAATGTACTCTCTACTGTTTCAGAGAAGAGGGAAGAAAGTCTAGAAGTAACCACTGAAAATATCCTTGAGGTGATCCTACTCTCTCTCTCACTTCCCAGAAAGAAAAACAATCCCTCGTACTTTTTAAAAACAGAGAGTCTGACTTGTACTAGGCTTCCATTATGTCAGAATATGCTAATTTGTAAGCTTGCTCATTAGTAATAACCAATTCTTACATTCATGTGTTTAGATTCTTTCTCCCACCACACGGCCGCTGGCAAAATTGCATGACATATTCCATGGTGACATGAAACCCATTAAGAGTAAAGACTGAACATTAATTTGGAAAGGTTTGTGGTTTTTACCTCCATTCAGATGTCTGTAATTGTCAATCATGGGAACAAATTTTGTTCTTGCTTATAAAGCAGTAAACTCAAAGTAATTCCAGTCACTCTGGTGGAACTACAGTGAATTGATGCCAGAGTAAATGAAAGCAGACTTTTTGTGATGTGTCAGGATTAAGAAAAAAGAAATTATGGGACTAAAGGAAGAAGCCGTCCGTCAAGAAGGTTTAATTAAAGTCAATTGAATGCATACAAATTAAGGGGGAAAAAAATTAACAAAACACAAAACTAATTAGCAGAGCCAGAATTTAGAAGCAAGGAAAATAGCTACATTTTGAAGCCTGCCTAGAAAAGCAAGAAAGATTTGTATTATATGAGACTGATGTATTTTTGGCTTAACAGCACAAAACCATACATAACAAAATGCGTAGGAGGAAAAATTTTCCAAACTTTTCAGTAAAGAAGTTTTCATGCAATTCATGCAAAAGCATTCTCTAGTTGAGGATTTTTTTAAACTTGTCAGTAAAGAGAAGGGGGAAAAAGAAAAGTAGAAAAACAAGAAGGGAAAATCTTTGTACTGCAAAGCCAAATAGCTACTCCAAAGTTGAAGGGGGCAGATGGAGAAGCCTCATACTTTCCCATCTCCAGCACATATTGGTATCAGCCACAATGAAAAGAGATAGAACAAAAAACATTATTTCAGAAAAGACTGAACTAAATTAATGTTTTTTAAAAAAATAATCTCTCAATCATCAAACCATTTAAAATCAAACTAAATTTTAAGTCTTCTTAAATTCTGGGTAAGAACAAAATGCTTATCTCTTTCTTTGAGGAAAAATGAATTTAAGCCAATTGAATTGGGTCTCCGCCGATCAGCTATAGTAGCCTGGCTTTGTCATATGACTTCAAAATTCTCTTTAAAAGTATTTACAGGCCTCTCTTTTTCCCCTTTCTCAACCTAAACTGCCATGTTGTATGAGGCCACTCAGTTCACTCTACTCCATCCAAAAGAAGTCAATAAAAGAGGCTTCAGATCTGCTAGGAGGCAGGCTGGGAAAACACTTTTCTTGAGCTTCTGGCCAGCAATGCTTTTGAGATGCTTTAGCTAACGGCTTCATCCTCACTCTATAAATATCTAAAACCTGTCCTTGTCCTTAGCCTATAGAGCCTGATGTAGTTCATCCATGGCATTCATGGCACATGGCAGATAAAACAGCCTTGGTGATGTGATCTGCTGTGAGACCCACACTGAGCTCTGTTCAGAAAGCAGGCCTGGTACCTTCAGGTGGAATTTCCTTGAGTTCTTTCAGCATCCCCAGCAATACAAGGCCTTCCAGCATGGAAGTGGATCTCCCTACCTCTGGTCAGCCTGGGAAGTCTTTTCTTTACCTTGGCTAGACCACCCATGTCATTTAAAATATATTCTTTAAATGTATCCTTTAAGTAGCTATTTGCAGAACAACATGCAGCTTTCAAGCTATGCATAAACGATTGCCTGGTACAAAGGTGTAATACTGCTTTCAGGTTTTTTCTTTGTAACTCCTACCCTCAGATGTGCCTTTCTTTCATATGCTGAGCACTGAGCTGAAAGCTGTCCACAATTCCATCTCTTTCCAGAATGCCATGAGACTACAGAAACAGTCAATGTACACATATTCAGTTATTGTTTCCTTTTCCCCCCATATATTTACTGACACAGAGTTTCACTTTCTATGCACTCTTTAAATGAGGACAGGTTCCTTGTAAAGTTTTAAATTTTATATGCCAGAAGCCTGATAATTTTTGGCTTTATACAGATTCCATCTCTCCCACCTAGGTTCAGAATTTCAGTCACTAAGGATGTTGTACTCACTAACCTGCAGGCTGTGGGACTTGATACGGCACTTAGAATCACACCAATTGCATATTTTCACAGCAAGTGACTTCCATCACATGCTGATTACACTATTTGCAAAGGATTAATGCTACCTCTGTGTTAATATTTGGAGTCACTCAACTCCTAGAGATAGAAAAGCGTGCATCAATAAGGAAAGCATTACATTAATTATTAAGTAGTAATTTTTTTACTAACCAGAAGTGGCAAAAAAGTTTTTATGGTTGTTATTAGAAGTGAAAAGAAATGAATTTATTGTAAAGATAAGATGCCATCAGAGCATGTCGCTTTATAAATAAGTGAATGACATTTGTGAATTCTCCTGCTTTCTGGTCTCTCAATGCCTTCAGGAAAGGAATCAATCCTGAACTTTAGCAAACTGTATTGTTCAGGTGTGCATCTACATGTGTGTGATTATTTTCTGTAACTTCCCTCTTTTCTTGTCATACTCAGTTCACAGCTCACTATTTTGGAAGAGACAGCTCATTTTTTATAAAATCCCATCTGTTTCTCTCTGATTCTTCAAAAATTTAGGTACCTGACAGACTCAATTCTTTTTTTCCATGGCTGATCTTAGAAAAAAAGATCCAAGAATAAAATCAAGCATAAGCAGAAAGTCACTTTAATACAACTGGCTTATTTTTGCCCCACGCTTAAAAGCAAAAGGATTTCTCATCTCCCCAAATACAGTGAGAAATCTTGTTCTAGAAAAATCCCAGATTTTGGGGCCCATTTCCTGGTGCTTCTACACACCCCTCCCTGTGTAATGGTAAGCCTCTCCCCAGGAGAGCACTTAAAAAGGATGCTTGCAATTTAGTCTTATTTCCCCTTTATCAGAAAAGTGGTAATACATTTTTTAATCCTTACCGCTGTCCTTCTGGTTGTTCTTCTTTCAAATGAAGATAGGTATAGTACCACAACCATCAGACATGACAATTACAAAATATTTTCTAAGAAAATAAAATAACACAACATCTCTTTGCTAAGCTTAACATTAGCCTCCTAACAGTTTAAGACTTCTTGTGAGGGAAGGTTGCAGTAAAAGAAAGCACATCCAGACACAAATGTCTTTGTAACTCTTGTCTTTTCTTGTGTTTTTATAAGAACATGAGGCTTCAATCATCCATTTAAGGTTAATAGAAAGGGGAGGCATAACTCTTTTCTTGTCCCTTTGGAAAAAAAACCAAAAGATCCACTTCTTAGGTATAAATCAGAAATATAAACCCTGACAACTTCTGACAAGCTTTCATAGGTATATGCTGCCCTAGCAACGCAGAAGAACTGGAAACTCAGCTTACTGACTAAATTGACACCAAATGTATGTCTGCTCTCCTTCTAAGAAGTTCATTGAATCCTAGAATAATTTAGGTTGGAAAGACCCTTAGGATCACCAATTCACAATCACTAATTGTGAACTCCTCCACTAAACCATGTCCCCAAGTGCTACTCTGATGCATCTTTCAAATATTTTCAGGTGTGGTGACTCAACCACTTCCTAGGCAGCCTGTTCCGAGCTTGATAACACTTTTGGTGAAGAATTACTTCCTAAAATCAGAATAGTCAGAGCATAGCATTAGATAGAGTCCAGAATTCTTTATGATTTATAATGATCTCATTCTCCAGGTAAAGTCTGACACATTTATAGAATCATAGAATCATGGAATGGTTTGGGTTGGAAGAGACCTTTAAGATCATCTAGTTCCAACCATCCTGCCATGGGCAGGGACACCTTCCACTTGAGCTGGTTGCTCAAAGCCCCATCAAACCTGGCCTTGGACACTTCCAGGGATGGAACATTCACCACTTCTGTGTTTCAGTTCTCAGCTGTCCCAGTGCCTCTCCACTTTCTTAGTGAAGACTGAGTAACCCTGATATGACCCAGAAGCACTGTGCTCACTCCATAGCAGACAACCTGTGGCATGAGAGAGACCATGAAATGCATTTTTTTCCAAATACCAAAATGAACTAATCTGCTCTGGTCAGAGAGTTTGCACTTTATTTACAAAAAAAGTCTCAGCCTTGGTAGTTTTTCTTCATTCTTCATAGCATTCATTTGTATCCTTTCAAAAGAACTGCTTTCACTTTTCTCATTCACACATTAGTCAAAACCACTACCTACAGTTCCCTCTGCTGTGATACATACCCAACATACTCTTGTATGGAAACATCTCCCAGTCTGATCATGAGTCATTACCATTGAAAATTTTCAATACAAGTGTGCATGGACACAAAATAGAAAATTAAGATCTAGCATTTTATTCATATGACACAGGAAAATCCAAGAGATTTGCCCGTGTTTACCTAAAACATAGAGAATGAATAAAAGCAGCCTGCACCTCTCAAATTTAACCCAGAACACAATATACTGGCAGTATGTGAATGAAATAGAGAGGGATGATGTAAAGTAGCCTGGGAGTTTAGTTATGGAAACACATGCACAACAGAGTAACTTTATTCAGAGATGGTAGTTCTACCAACAACCAGTGCGACAGAGTTATCCTAAAGGCTGTGAGGCTGCAGACCTGGATCTCTAAGCAGTATTACTGCAGTACAGTAGCCAAGGAAAGACAAGTTCACCACTAGGAACAGGACTGTGACTCTTTGCTGCTTTTTTATATTTTCATAAGAATTTTAGCTCCATGCTCAGAATTATATTTCAGCCCTAACTACATGACTGCCACCGCTGTCCCGTTCGCTTGGCAGGTGGGGTTGTTAGGCTTAGGGTAAGATTGACTCAGGCACATTGACTATCCCCTTCAAGATGTGCAAATATAACCATCTGAAGTCATGATGTTCAATAACCCTGACTGGGCAAAAGTAGGAAATGTTGTATAGATATAGATCTCTTCAAACACTTTGCACAAAGAGTCACGAAGAAAAAAAGCGAGTTCCAGATTTTCATGGACTCTATAGTGGGTGCTCGTGTGAAAATTCTAAATTTTAGGTTTATTTAACAGTGTGGTGTACACCTTTATAAATGTATTCCATAAAATAATGAGATTACTTCATTTTAGCTATTTTGAGAGCTAAACCAGGAAAGAGTACGAGGAATAAAAATATAAAATTTTTGTTTTACTGGCATTTTACTCAAAGGACTAGGTAAGTTGGCATAGTAGATAAGAACTTTTCATTTATTTCATTGTTTACAAAATTAAAGTCAATCATGAGATGAAACAGCAAGTGATGTCAACTCCCACCTAAGAAAATTTATCAGAGAAATAACATAATTTTGAGTGTGTAAACTAGATTTCCTTTTGAACAATAACACCAACAACAGAGTAGAACAGGACAAATGGACTGCATTGCTAAAAGGTATCCAGAAACAGACAGGCTTGAAGAAATCCATGAAGCTGCTCCATGCACGCACTGGAAGGAACACTGTGAAAATGCATAGTAACCAGGTTAATGCTGTGATTTTTAATGCTGGTTGGACCTTTCCCTGCTCAAACCATAGTGGCCTATTGTCATACCTGTGTGGTCTCTCCTGCTGCTCTATTCTGAAATCAGGCAGGGAAATAAACCTCCCCCATTACTTTTCCTGTGTATATTTTTATGCTGTCGCAACCACACAGCCCAGCCACACAGAGAGATGTTTTTACCTGGAATACCTTACAAGTACTGAATTGTTCCTTTTTGAACCTGGGTTCAGTGAATGACTTGTTACAGAATTTGTCCATCATTTATTCGTCATATAACTCCATATATAGAAGGCTTCCTGTAAGAAGTGCAATAACGTTTTTTTTTGTCCTTTTAATACATGTCTTGAGAAATCCTCATCAATTGCATCATAAAGTAAGGAACAGCCCAAGAGAAAATGTGATCTTTGAATAGGCCCCACGAACAACCCATGTGCAATAAAATATATACAATCATGTCTACAGGAAACGCAAAGGTTTTAAAACATATCCAGTATCATTGACACAAAACACATTTCATAGGCAGTCCTCAATAAAAGCAAACCACCAAGAAAATTCTGAAGGAGACAACTGGGGTAAAGCAACTCTGAATGAACACAAAAAAAAACCCTCTAAAACCAGATTATATGGAAAGTTGGTATAATTTTTTTCCAGGCTTTCAAAAAATCTAGAAAAAATTTCAGTTATTATTCAGGGGACAGCACACCAGCAGTTGCCAATAAATAGAAAACTGATAAAAGTCTTCTAATGACAGAATAAAAGCACTACTATGGGCAAGAGGCTGCAGGAGTTCTGTTTGTTGTATGACACATTCTCACTGTCAACAACAACAACCAACAATTCACAAAACTCTTTGGTGTATGGTGGATCCAGGCTAGCCTCTAGCTGCTTCTTTAATTATGGTAACTGATTAATTGATTCAATAAGAAGATGTACCTAAGACAGATACCAGCGATACGCTGTAAACATTATTACAGAACATTTTTTAAAGGGGCAAATTTTACACAGAATCAACTGTATGATTATCATAATTTTAGTATTATGCCTTCAGAGAAAATTCAGCTTTGAACAGAAAAAGAAAAGAAGCAATATTATACATTACTATTAATGGTTTTATGAAATAGAAAGACCTTTAAACAGCTTATGAGATAAAAATCCTTAAGCACCTTTTGGTCTGTTGATTCTTCCACTATGAAGAAAAAAAAGGTGTGAGGAAAGAGACACACAAAGCCAAAAGAAGGGTTCTTTCTCCTTTTCCATTTTGCTGGTTGATGGGATTATACCCTTAAATAAATTTTCCTTTTTAGATGCCTGTATTTGGGTCTAGCTCATAAAACTCATTTAAAAAATTGGGAAAAAATTTTCCAAAAGACATATCTTTCTTCAACTGCTCCCAATAGGCTGAGTTTCACCAGAAGAACACTGAAAGTGAATTACTGTAAACTATTTTCTCAATTATTAATATTACTGCCAAAAGTTACAGAACTTTTGTAATGAAATTAAGTATTCCAACTCCAAAAATAGCTATTTCATATTTGTGTAAAAATAGTTTACTTGCCAGCTTTCTACTGTTACTACTCTAGAATTGTCTCACAAATTGGAAAATTGTAATTTTTATTATGTCATCAAATTTGAGACATGTCTATTGATTCAACTGAAGTGAGTGGTCAGATGTTGTTCTTACAGAATAAAGTGTAGTGCTGAATTTACCGCTGGGTCATCACTCACACACTTCCAGCTGTTTTTAAAGTGACTGTTTTTTCCTGTAACAGTTTGCATTTCCCCCAGCAAATTCCCACAAAGATCACGAGACAGTAATATGCTCATATATCATTATGAACAAAATCTTAACTGTAATAATAAAGAGAATATTTGAAATATTTTTCAAGAACCCATAGAACTGAAGTAATGCCAACTATTTAAGTCACCAAGAAACTTTTCATTCTCTTCAGCAAGTGTTAATATCTCTTCCTCTGCAAGTATGTGGTATTTAAGAACATAATATCATGGAACATGAGGGTTTTCTTTTTCCCTTTAGTTCCATAAAATTTAATAATGGATTTTATCTATTGATATTTTTTCTCCTTTTTTATATTCAGAAAAGATTATCATAATTTCAAAGTCATTAATTGCAAAAATAATTTTTAAAAAATTGCACAGATGATGATGTTAAAATACACCTTGCTTACTCAAGTGAAAATAATAATACATGTACCTGAAAAATTGCTATCTTGTAATGAAAGCATGTCTTTTGAGAATGAAGACTTGTGTTCTTAATAGATTTATGTACAATGTAGAACCAGGTAAGTCACCCATAAAAATGTTTAGTGGTCAATGTAACTTGCCCTGAGTTAAAACAGCAGGGGGAGAGGGAATAGGTGTTTAAAAAAATAGTTTTTAAACTTAAGAAATATATAAGTTCAAAATCCTATGATGTCTGTGTATATGCTTCATGTGGTCATTTAAAGACCCAGAAAGTATTTCTGATTATCCCTCAAGGAATGAGATTCTCAGACTCTGAGACTGACTGGCCCTAAGCCCAACCTGTTTTACAATTTTAAGTACACAATTTAGGACAGATAGTTGTAAACCCATCTGTTTACAGCTATGCAAAACTCACTTGAAATAGATCTTACCTGCTGTGTCTTTACAGGACCTCAGAATTGCTCTGAGCAGCTACAGCACGAACTTCATGCCCAATAACTGTAATTACAGTTAAATTTTGCAAATGGCCCAAGGCCTTCTAAATGTGCTTCTGAACACAAAGTACACATGAAATATGCATTCTAGTCCTTATGGTCTCTTAATAAATGTAAGATACCAGGCTGTGTCTAGGCCAGTAAAAGTCTTTAAAGATATTTCTCCCTTTTCAGATTTTTTTTTCCCACAGAAACAAGAAAGCTTGTAAATTGCATAGGAAGGTTGTAAAGTGTCTGACTCATTAAAAAATGACGTACCACAAACACACAACTCTGAAAAGTTCTTCAGCAACATATGTACCGAAGATATTCTCTGTTTCTTCCATGCTTTTCTTGTCTGTCTTATATGGCTGAGTTTTCAAACTTTAAAAGGAATGTCTGAAGATACTTTTCAACAATCTGCCAGCAAAATGAAAAACGAAACAAAGCAGAAACCCAAACGAACAACTTCTCCCTTCTCTCCCCACTTTGATAACCTTGTTTTCTAAGGAAAATCTGGAAGTAGTGGCATAAATTTATCTAAGAAATAGTGAGTATGAACTTTTTGGTTACTAATGTATATATTCTCTCAACTTTCCAGAATATCCCAGAATAGTCTGCTGCTCTGCATTTGCTCAAGAATCAGACTTTCCTTGTCTTTTTTCTCATTTTCATTCTACATCTATCACAAAGGACACTTTTCCCTCAGCTCCAGAACTTGCCCAGTGCCTCTCTGAGAGCTGCTGGAACGGAACCGCCACTTGCATTTAAAACTTGGTGCAAGGCTAAAACAAAAGTTTCAAAGATTGATATGTCCCTAAAGATTCAAGGCTCAAATAAAACTTATTTGCTTGGATAAGGAGGTGAAAAGGTGAGAGGGAGAGCATCGACGTGCTCACAAATGCAAAAAGGAACAGGCAGAGAAAGGCAGCTCTATTTTTGTCCCCTAATTATTTAACTATAGTCCACAGACCAGGAGGAAAGGAGTTTTAATGATGGCAGAAGAGTTTCAGACCCTTCTCACTTTGAAGGTGAACTAGGAGCAAAGTCATCCTAGGGGGCATGTAACTGAGTTGTTGCAGAATAAAGGTTTCCTCAATATGTTCTCCTTTGGGCAGCAGGAATATTGGGGTAAAACTCTGCTTCTATCCCATCTCCTCCGTTGATAGAACTGCATGGTGCCTGTGCATCCTGAAACAATTTTAACTGCTTTGGTTATTGTAAGTCTGGGTGACTGGTTATATTCTCCATCCCAACATACTGCCTCCTGACAGGTATAAGAAGCTTTAAAATGAAAAATTGTCTCCTGAATATTCACTGCAGTAGCTTGAGCAATCATGAAGTAGCTGAGACATTAATTAAGCAGAATAAATCAAAGTGCACATTGCAGAATTTCTTACAAGAGACAGTGCTGCTCCAAATAGACATTTTCAACATAAAAAATCTGGAATGTAAAATGTTTGGCACATGGTATTTCACTTCTGGCACGCTGAAAAGAACAACTCCTCCCTCCAACAAATGATGTATAATCAAAATAAATCTGTCTCCTCAGAAATTCATATGGACCTAGGGATTACTAAGAAGCCAGAAAAAGCCAGACAGTTGAACCATAACATGCATCTTAGTTGAATCTGTTGTGGCAGAAGGTGTAGTCCAACTTCTAATTCACATTATTTTGAGAGTGAAGGCATCTTTGCCAACAGGCAGACCAATCTAAAACATGAAATTCTGTTTAAGAAAACCTTTTTTCTTGCTTTATGAGGAGTCAAACACTGGAACAAACTACCCAGATAAGTTGTGGAGTTTCCATCCTTCATGCTATTGGGCACATATCTGCATGTGTTCCTGGGCAATTCATTCAATCTGACCCTGCTTTGAGAAGGGGACATTGGACCAGATAATCTCCAGAGATTCCCACCTCAAATATTGTGTGGTTCTGTGGTTATTATATATCGCACACATTTTTATAATAATTCTGGAATAAAGTTGAGAAAATCTGTCCTAAAATAACTGCTTTCAAACAAAGAGTTCAAAATTTTTACAATAAAAAACCAAAATAAAACAAAAGCAAATAGATTACCAATAGCTTTGTGAAATGAGTCAAATTAATCAGGGGAATTTTAGCAGTGACTATAGCAGTGGAACTCTACATTGACGTAATCTAAATTATTCCACTTTAGCACACAGAGCAGAGATCTAAAAGTAGTCACAGAATAATTTAATTTCTTATTTTCCTACCTGGATTCCTGTATTCCCATTAATTTCCTGCATATGTTCTAGTGTCATATGCAGAAGTAAAAAAGCACTGACCCAGCCATGCCACACTGGAGTTCAGATTTGAAGAATAGAATTTTCAGTTTATTCACCTTTCCTCCAAAAGGACAATGGAACTTAAACTAGTTTACCAAAAAGTAGCTCATTGTAAGTTAGGATGCTAAAATAAAACTCCCATAAATCTACTTAAGAAGCAGTTTAGAAAAAAACAAACAAACCTTTTCCTGTATATTGAAAAGACAATCAGTTTGCTTAAAGTGCACAGTTTTAGGAAGAAAAGGTGGTGAGCTGCTTTTCACAACAGCAAAATTATTACAGATATTATTAAGCAGATGGAAAACAGAGCATATTTCTACAGTAAACTAACAGGTAGAGCAAACGTATTGTTGAAGGCAAATTAGCAATACTGAAAATCTGAAGTCTTTAAAGATATTGTCAAATTGACTTAAAAACCAAACCCAAACCAAACCAAACCAAAGAAACGTGAAAGTTGCTGACTGTCATAAAGACTGTCAAACTTCTCAGGCATGTGTTTTTCCATTTTTCTTACGTGAAAGTCTCAGAACTTGGTTGATAGGGCTCTTTTCACTGGAAACTTTTATAGAGAGAAGAAAAGCAGGAAAAAAACCTGTTAAATTTGTATTTAGAATGACACATTCAAAAGAAAAGGTCACAGACGACATCTGACATTTGAGCTGGGTAAAGGAAAATAAGGTAAAAAAGTGGACTTTTGCAAGGCACATTGGCACAAAGGACCAACTGAAGTTGTGTGAAGAGATGAGATAAAATTGATAAGAAAATGTCTGCAGAAAATCAGACAGTATTGGCTCCTGAGATTTGCAAAAGTAAATACACAATGCACAAGAAGACAGAGGCCATAAAATCAGAAGATAAAGTTCAGGAAGGTGTCATTGTAAAAGTACAAGGAGAACAAGATTTTACAGAAGAAACAGGTGATTTCAAAAGTAGGAAAGACCTGAGGAAGTAGGAGTCTGGAGAAGGCTTTTGGAGGCAGATCCAGTGACAGTGTGCTACCATAGAGTGCTGGTGGGATGTCAAAGGGGCAGACTTAGGAGAAAAGGAACATGAAAGAATTTTGTTAGATAAGTTTTCTAAGGAGTTTAGAAATTAAAGTGAGATGGAATATAACTATTAATGGCCCATACAAATTATAAAAGTCAGTTCTGGGCAGAAAACAGAAGAGAGAGACTGAAACAAAAACATTGATAAAGGGGCCTTGCATGGGCAGAATAGTTGCACACTGAGAATGTTTGTATCTAGGTTCTCCTTCCATACACAGTCTAACCTCAAGAGATATGCTAAAAAGGCAATAGAAAACTGTGCACAATGGCAATTACTTTGTAGCAATAGCTCAGTTTCAATGACAAGTTTAAAAATTGTTTGATTTTTGAAAGGAAAAAGTCAGTAATCCTTGAAAAGGTAAATCAATCTCTGAGGATTAAAAAGGTTTTTTCATGCGTCCAAACAAAACACCAGCTCAAGTTTTTGTAAATACAAGGTGCATGGTACATTTCTGATAGTAGCTGTGGTCTAAATAAAGAAGCACCAATTACTTCTAGAAGTTAAACATCCTGAAATTTCAGATACTGAATGACTTGCACAGATTGTACTGGGAATTATTTTCTGAAAATAATGAGATGATATTCACCACTGGAGGTTTAGTAAATCACTCTGCAGAGGAAGAAATTTAATGTTATTAAAAAAGAGCTGGTATACCCCTACATTTATTTTTATATAGTCAGATGGATGTACACAAAATTAAAATGCTGAATTTAAAAGAAAAAATTGAATAAATGGTTAAATCCTGTTTGTTATCTCACTCTATTTAATAAAGCACTATAATTGTCAAAGCCCCACAATAAGTGCTACTTTCTGCTTCCATAATGCTAATAACATGAAATGACTGTTATGGTTTTAAAATTAGTATGAGGGGATGGAATAACCAAGTTTCAGGATGGTGCTCCAAAAAATACATCATGGAAGAAAGCCAAGTGTCAATATTCATTCTTGTGGCAATTGAACGGGCATTTGCTGGTGCAGTGTAGTCCTGCACAAGTGCATTCCTGTGTCAGCACACAGCAGAATAATATTAATTTGTAAACATGCTACAGGAAACAGGAGTTAAAATCTGCTTAGATTTATAATTTGACATGAAACCACGTCAAAAATACCATCTTAATCCATCCTAAAATAAGCACGCAGCTACAAAATGTTTATCAGATAAACCATAACTGTCATTTTGCAAGTAATCAGCAACATACCTATTTCAAGTCATCACTGACATACTTAATGTGATTTCTCACTGAGTCTGTCCTGAAAATTTGCATCACTTGTAGTAAATCATTAGCCTTTAGAGCACAGATGTTCTGACAATCTCTCTCCTACATGGTTCCACGTATCAGGTTTTAATAAATTACTTTCCTAAAACTTTTATAAGAGTAAGGTTTTCTGAGGCTTAAGTAGAAAAAAGATAAAATATTTTTCATACTTTTATTTTTTTACTTCAAGAGGTAGCAACTGGTTGAAATTGAGTGTAAGGAAAAACAGTAAAATGTACTTGTGCACTACTTCAAAACCATTTTTCAGTCTTCCAGCTTTGAAATATTCAAATATATTCAGTGCAAAAAGTGAAGGATGCAAAATTCCCCCCCTCCAAAATATTCTAATATTCAGATCTTGAAAATTAAGTGAAATTATTTGTCCAAACATACACAAGAGGCAGACATCATAAGCATAAGTGTTAATTTATAGGTATTAATCAGCACAAGAGAGCATAATATTTTACCATTTAAAGGACTAAAATTTCATGAAAGGATACTGAATCACACACCTCTGTAACTGAAATATAACATTTTTTGTTGATAAATGAACATTTAAAGCCTGAAAAAGTTGAATATTGATTGTTCTCCCACTATAGAAATCCACGAGGAATAAATGTGTTCTAAGGGCCATAACTATGTACTTTTTGAGATATGCAGAGATCAATGGCTATCACGGGGTGAAAAATTTAAATAGATCCCAGAGTAGTACCAGGTTGGAAAATTCAACATCAATGGCGTTTTAAAGAATTCTGAGACCACTCTTGGTGTCTACAGATAAACCCTTTCTAAGCAGTTTCACAGAGACTGAAAAATTACAGAACTAAAGTGTTGGTTCACTATACCTTTACAAATTGCAAATCTGAAATAAGTTCACTGCCTTCGATGCACAAGTCAATGCTCACTGCACAGCCTTCATTCCCCTACACTGACTTGGTTTTGTGTTAGCAAAATTTAGCAAAATTTAATTACACTATACAGTCAAAATTATTTTATGGCAGTTGTGAGCCATTACCATAAGACAATTTTCCAAATTCATGGAACAGAATCTTTGCAGTGTTTCCTTTCAGAAGCAAATAAAAGCGAGAAATTATTTCTTTTACTATTGGATAATTCTGATGACATAACAAGTCTTATAACTTAAAGTGTCATGAAAATGAGATTACACAAGAAAATATACGCTTATCAACAGGCAAAATAATTTCTAAAGCTGTTTTAAATTCTGCTTATTGGAAAACATGAAAAAACACATTCATTTACTCTCAGTCATGCTGAAATCAGATTCATAGATGGAACTTTTGAAAAGGTCTAGCTTCTTCAAAATACACATTTTTAAATCTGGAAAGTAAATTCATTAAATCATGGTACATAAAAACAATTTTAGTTTTTTTGGTAAAATACTCTGTCTCCTAAATTCCATGTTTGCAGAACCTGCAGCAGTATGTAAATTATAAAAAACCCAAACAGATTATTTATCATTCCATGTTATACATTAATTTCTTATTTGGAAAAAACTAGGAGGTTTCTATATTGAATAGTGTACGTGTGAGAGAATGCTCATGCAGGTGCAATTCTTAAAAACATATAAATGTTGGTTCTTATCAATGTTTTTGCAATTCTCACAAACCTTCCTTTTTGTCTTCTGCAGCAATCTTCGCTTTTGTGTCTGTTATGTCTTTGAAAGAGGCCAGAAAGAGTACTACATCTCCTTTTTCATTCTTTATAGGAACTATATCCAGTAAGCACCAGAATGAAGACCCTGCAAGGATAAAGAATGAATTTAATTCAAACAGCTGTCTTTTAGCAGAGAGAGGGGGGAAAAAAGTGAACGACTGATTTAGGAGGTCAGTAGTCAGGGAATCACAGATGTTCAGCTCATGTAAATCACTTTGCATCATTGGTTGAAGCTCTGTAATACTGCTTTCTCCAGACACAAGACATTAATTTAAATGCAAAATTTATCTGCAGGGATCATTAATAGAGTTTAATGAAGCTGCTTACTCCTCTGAAACCATGCTTTCCTTTGAACGCTCAACTGATGTTGCTTATTTCCTGGAATAGCTTTCACTTTGTTAACTTGGCACCTGAAGCATTCACGTCTGCTATAGAATCATTCTACCTTCATCATCTGACTCATTAAAACCTCTTGACAGAAGACCTGATAGTCAGAGCATCATTTCACTAATTCAAAGATATTTAAATTAATTAGATATCAGACTGAGAATAGAAACAAACTCGTTGCACAGACAGTGAGATATATAATACCACACATCAGCTCTAAAAGTAATATCAGCTATCTTCTTTACTTTCATAATGTTCACCTTTTTAAGACTGAAGTTGGACAAAACTGAGTTTGACAATATTTGCAATTCCTGTCAATTTTTCTCTGTTCACACCTGCTACATAATGATGAGCTTTATAATAAATTCTTAGTTTGTGTCACATGTCCTGTTTGCAAGATATGTTGTTCAATTCCAATGACAAAATTCATAAGCTTCCTATCAACACCACTTTAACGAAGAAAAAATTTAATGCCTAGATCTCACTCCTATTCATTCTGGGGTAACTCAGCCCAGTACCAGACTTTTGTCTCTTTCAGGTTTTAGGTATCAATGCTAATTACTTCCACCCACCATCAGCCCACAAATGTTATTTATAAGAGTTATAAACACTACTAGAGGGTTTAAAATTTATTTTTGTACATCTTCATACTTCCACAGTCTGCTGCTTCACAACATACTATTTTTCGCATTCATTTACAAACAAAAGTCTACTTAAATTCAGAAAAAGAAACAGAAGTGGTTCCCTGGACCACTGCTGTCCCAGCTGACTACTGCCAAATGATCAGCTGAGCTTTGGAGGGCTCCTTGGGAACAGCAAGCAGACTAGCCACTTCCTGCCGTGCTGACTTCTGAAGTTTCCAGTTTTGAAAAAGAACTGGGCACAGGAAGATCACAATTAAGTTTTATAATTTAGATTTTCAAGTGGAAGTTCTCTGGCTGCCTTTTGAACACTGTAGATGAGCATGATAGGTGAAAGAGCAGCTTTTCTTTTGAAGGACCATGACAGTTAAAGGTAAAAAAAATTGCTTCAAAGGAAATTCATCTGGCTCTCTGTGCCCTGATCAAACTTTCCAAGAGTCACACAGGCACATTTGAGACTAACATTACTAGTTCAGCAATCTTCCACTTAAGGTATTTAAAGAAGGGACATGGAGAAACTGGAACAAGAGAAAAGAAAACTGGAGTACAGAAAAACCTGTGGAAAGAAGCAGACCGGCTTTGTATTAGGTTTAAATATTCTTATTTTGAAGACAAAGCAAGAAAAGATTCCCTTTTAAAAGAAGGTAAAACACGTCAGAATCAGAAGCCAGGCATTTCTATTGTTCTTTCTCCCACTTCAATTCTCCATCCTCTTTTTTTTTTTTTTTTTTTTTACAGATTTGACTCTATTAAAAATTCTGGGAAAAACTGCTCAGTGGCATTACTGTCAGAAATGTTTTAGAGAGTCACACTCTCCCAATGTGAAGTGGTCCATTCAAGGAGAAGAAGCATTAAGAAACTTTACTGCGTAAAAATAGAAACACAATTCTTTACAAAATACCATCATAACTTCTAAACTGGCCAAACTCCTACTAGCAAAATTACTTTCTACCCAGCTACATTCTGGCAGTAGTTTCAGTGGGCAAGAAGTCTCTCTCAACTCCTTCTTCTAAACACCACCAAGAAGGCCAATGGTCTTTTAAGATGTTTCTATCTCCTCCAGAAGTGGAAGAATATCTTACTCTTTTCAATTGTTACATGTCTTTTCTACACACAGACACACATTAGCCATTAAGGCCTGAAAGCAAGTTGCAGACATCAGGCATTTCAAACAAACCTAACTCAGTTAGGTTAATCATTAGAGACAAATAAATTTAATATTTAATGGTTTAATGCATTGGCTCTATTGTATAATCAAAATACATTTGAATTCTTTAGAGGTTTGTCACTGAAATTGTTCCACATTCTGTCATCATTTAGTTTCTCTCAATCATATTTTCTTTTGTTTTCTTTTCTCATTCTCCTTCTCTGTAAATATATCTGAAAATATTTTGACTAAGCAAAGCAAACATGTATAAAATATGGTGTGTGCCACTAAAGAAAACACATATCCAATATATGCACAGGCTACTTCTCTCCTGAAGAGTTCCCGGCTAATACCCTGTGTGGTGGGCTGTCAGTTCTGGCTGTATTTATACACTGAATCTTTAGATGTTCTAAATCTGAGCTGGTTGGTTTGGTGGACTTTTTTCTGTGTTTTAATTTTATTTGGTTTTTCTGCCTTTTCTCTGAAAGGAGCAAATGAATATGAATTTGTTTTTAGACTGGGTGAGATGATCTGTTTTAGGTCAGGGCTAGGTCAATATAAGGTTGCATTCTGTCAAGAACAGAAGAGCTCTCTCTCTTTCACTATTGAGGAGCATCCTTGGAAAAATAAACTGCAATGCAATCTGTTACATAGCTTTTACTGAAAGCCAGCATCACATAATTCTATAAACCAAAAGCAGAACTTTCTCCTCATCAAAAAAAGTAGTGCCCTATTTTGTTACGATTCTTTTGAATGCACTCGTCTGTGAGACAGAAATTCCTTCCCTGCTTCAAATGGTGCATACAAAGGTTTTCTGTATTTTCAAGAGACGCCTATCAAAGAAATTTCTTTTGGAGGTTTATTTATATACAGACTATTTTTATTGCTTCAAGCCACCACTCTTGGAGAAAGAGTCTAATCTTTCTCTTGCATTATGAAGGGTCAAAATATATTTTAATATCCTCAAGGCTTATATAAGCACATCACAGGGAAGGAGAAAAGAAACCAAATGAAGCATAATCTTATCACAAGGCAATTTGGCTATAGTCCACCTTTTATATATACAAAAAAAGAGAGTGCTTTATGGTCACTCTCTCAACCACCCTTTCTACCTTTCCTCGTTTTGACAGCTAAAAATCTGTCCTCAGACTGAAATCAAAACAAGGGTCAACAGACCACAGCATTTAAAAGGGAGATTTTATACAAAACCCTGTCATTACGATGCCAGTAGCCTTCAAAACCAAACACTCTTTTCACTAGAAAATAAAGCCTGCTTGAACCATGGGACAGACTGAGACCATTAGCTCTGTTGATGAGCAGTGTGCACTCACCATATGATAATAGGTAATCTGTAGTCATGCCCACCCCAGACAGAGCCCAATGAAATACTCAGAACAGAAATATCTTTGGTGGATATTTGGGTATTGTGGAGGTTTCATAATAGAGATATGACGTGGGATGATGGTCTGCAAAGTTCATGTAATTTTTTAACAAAATAAATAAACTCTACACCCATCTTGTTAAAATTTTACTTCATACTTTTTTAGCAATACAAATATCTAAGAAATACTTGGAGTGAGTGCTACTCATGCCAAACTATGGCTGCCTTTTGCTCTTGACAGTCTGGGTCTAGTTTTGTCCAGGAAGAAAAGCTTAAGGCTTCCTTTACTTTTTCACTGGTGTGGTTATATCCACTTCCAGACCCTCAGTTCCTCAGGACTTTTCTTGCCACACTGCTCTCCAGAGGGACCCTGAGACATTTTATGCAGCCCCTTCCATCATTTAGGGGTCAGAAATAAGGAACACACAATTTTCTGTGATTTATCTCCACTTTTCTGTGGCACAAGGAAAAGGGATCAAGCTCTTTTGAGAAGCTCTGAATCTGCATCATAACGCATCAAACTAGCAAATGCAATGGTTCCTATACTAAGAGCCCAAGTATCTGAAGAAAGAAAGTTTAAATTGTTTGCATACTAGATATAAAAGTCTTGTGGCACAAAACAATAGCTCTTCAAGGAATAATTATATATATGCATAAGAGGGCAGAATTAGGCTTCACAAGCCATCATAAATCTGGAATATTTCTTTTTGTTTAAGAAGGTGACTTAGTAAACTAAATGCTCTTGTAGGGAGATGCAAATCAAGCCTTAAAGAAAACTATTAAAACACATCACTCTATTTCCAGGGATTTATGTAGAAGACAAAGATAAAAATATTTTCATGTAGATAGCTGTAATAACTTGTCAACAAGACTGATGCTAAATCTTCAGCATTACAACAGCGTCTCATTGGTGGTTACTAATTATTAGCAAAATAAACCTGCATCAAAACACCAGAGATATTTGAGCCTGATCATTTCCACTTTTCCATCACAGAAAGTGTGCACTTCAAGACTGGCAGACTAGCATGCCAAAGACTTTGTCTGAGGAAACCAAACTCTCTCTTTCATCAGCTTACCCAAAAATTCCCAGCCTCACTGATAACACATCATTTTGAAAGTTAAGTGGTTTTGACAAGATGCCAACATTTTGTTGAGGAGAGCAAAATGCAAAGAAAACAATGCTTAAAAAAATTGCAACTGGACTAAAAAGGAAAGGAAACGAGATGCAAGAAAACTATAACTATGCATTCAAGTACTTTCTCTTTTGTAAATATCATAACTTTGACAATGATCAATTAATACAGCTAATGCAAAGTTCTGCTGCTTTAAGCAAATTATCACCTCATTCTTCTCCATTATCTCTGTAAAAATCAAATTCATAAGTTAGCAAAATCTAATTTATTTTTCTTGAATTCTGCTATTGCACGTGCCAGCTTATCTGCTACACCTAGTGAAATTCTTTGGTCAGAAAAAAATGCAAAATTAAGAACTCATGTGGACTGTGATGAAATTGACTTATATGGGAACAGGTGGTTGTGTTAACGTTTTCATACGAGTGGTAAAGAAGATTCAAGAACTTGTTTCTCCTACTTCTGTGTGACTACCAGATCACACTTGTATCCTGGAAGTAAGTCTCCTTACAAGTTTTTACAGTCAATGTAGATCTATTCCAAAATATATTTGTAATCCATTAATGCATCCAAAATGGATCCATTCCAAAATTCATGTCTCAAAGCAGAATATGGTTGTGTCTCAAGAATTTGGTAGATGAAAGATGATAGTAAGATTCTGTAATAACAAAGCAAAAATTGTATTTCAGTGTGAATAAGTAGGGAATTGATAATCCTGTGGAGTTGATTTAAAACTTGTTAAAAATAGCTCCCCAGTCCTCTATATACCCTATGAAGTACTATGTGCAATTATTCAAATCTATTACATCTCATCAGAGATACACAAATCCATCCCTCTATGTCTTCCCAGACTTTTCTGTGCCCAGCTTCAACTTATGCTCTGTCCCTTCTGCTGCCATGTAATCCAGTGCCTCATATGTCATAAGTCTCATACTGCCCAGCATGTCCAACTTTCTCTGCCATTGCTGCCATGATGGAGAGATGAAAAGAGGGAAAGGATGCTCTAAGAGAAGACCCTTTTCAATACAGCAATCTCCTATCTTTGCCTCTCCTGCAAACTGCCAATGTTGAGCAGAAAGAAGCTTAATTCACAACCCCAAAGTTTCTGTTTGTCACTTTTTGGACACAGACTGACAGTGTTATGGCAGCTCCTAGTTTGAGTGCATGTCTTTCCCAGCCTTAATGGAACAGTCTCTGCATGCAACAGCTAGTACAGTCTGCAGTGAATGTTTTATACAAACTGATTTATGAGCTCCAGCACATCTACATTTCAGCTTTGTTTACTCAGCTTTCTGGTCTTTCCTTGTATAGCTCCACTTTCTTCCCTAATTGATAAAACCATTTCAAAATCCTCTAGTTACCCTGAGTTTCCTTGAACAAAAGCAGAGAACTAAGCAATGCCTTTTAATGTCATGTGAGATACATTATTCTTAAGCACACCACTTTCTTTTTGTCTGCCCTAATTTCCTTTTCCTATCTCCATCCAGATTAGAAAAGAAAACGACATTTAGGGAGATAAGTACTTCCCTGATGTAATACATTTACTGGGTTGCAGTTATGACAATTAGCAAAACACACAGGATTATCTAAAAACTAAGTTAAGTCAGTGAGATGCATTCTGTTTAAATGCAAAAAGCTTGAGGGCAGACTCATAAACATTATCAATCTGCAACTTACTTTCCCTCCCCTTCCAATGATAATTACTTTGTCAGAGTTATATTAGTACAGGGCATTCAGCATTTGTCAACTAACTCCTGGGAAAATACTAATTGAGACAATATACTTATATAAACAAATATACAATATCTATGGCTAAAATGAAAAATAACCCAACCAAACAAAAGCAACAGAAAACAAAAACAAAATACAGTTTCTTCAATATATTTATACAGACTGCTTCAGAAATAGTCAGGCTTGATCCTTCCTGATCAGTTTAATCTTTACTCCATTGCTTTCACTCAAGCAATTTCCAAATAAGCTAAATTTTCTTTCCATTGATTACTGTATTTTTGAAATCTATTGTTAGAACTGTGCTTATTCTTTTTGGACTTTCAGAGTCAACATATAGATATAAAAACAGCAGTAAATATGATTTCTCAGCCTACTGAGGGATGCACTTCTGAAAAGAAGGCAAGAAATTTTTTTAAAACAGGATGGTCTTTCATATATATTATGTATGTCTTGATAGATATTTGCATATATATTCGTATATATATAAAAATAAAAACATATTTATTCTTCTGAAATTTCGTCTTATATTTTCACATCTGAAGGAGTTAAAGCACACATTCACCTAAACATAGCCATATTTCCAAATTACATTCTTTTGCTTTTAAGCTCATTATTTTATAATCTGAAAAGAGAGACTTCAAAGATGATGTGAAATTTACTGCAATCAAAAAACCCAGCAATCTCCAAACAGACCACTACACCTATGGAAAAAAAATTTCGCGTTTTCAGTTTCAAAAAAGAAGTGATAATTATATGAACTAAAATATCTGCAAAATATTTTTGTGATTCTCACTTTAGTGTCTCTGGCAGTGGCAGCTCCTAGAAACAGAAGTCTGGAGTCTGCAGAATGGGAGATCTCCCAGCACTGGAAGAGGTGCTGGCTGCAACCCCATGCTTATTCATAAAGTTTTCTAAAGGCATGACATGGAGAAAAAGGGGATTCTGCTGGTTACTCATCCACTTGCATTGAAAGGCTACATTTTAGGAACTGATCAATTTAGTTCACACTGCTTTTCCCACAGGGTTAGGGCAGAGAATATTTTGCTTTATAATCCTTGTTTATAATCCTTGTCTTATCTGTTAATATTATTCAGAAGTTTTCAGTAAGTTTAGAGATTTTCTGTTGAGGCTGTGATTCAAGAACTTGAACTTGTACTTCACATGCAGTCCATGGGCACCTTTCTGGAAGGACGGGGCTAAAGCTGGGACCTGAGATGGAGCTGAGTCGTGGATCTGAACTGATAATTCCATTTAGTCAGGTTTGAGGTTTTTGTACAGAAGGGTTTTGAAACACACACTGAGCAATTATGTAACATGGTAGAGAGGATTTATCTTCCCAATTCACCACTTCAGTCCATGTGAGCACATGCTGTAAACAGTCTCTGAGCCTGTCCAATGAAACAAATTATAGTAACCCCACCAGCCGGAAAGCAGCAGGTTTTAACCTTCTAGTTATTTAACTGCTCTGTGAAATCAAACTGCTTTTACAATTCCCTACCCAATCAGTGAGAGGGTTCAGTAGACAGTGCTAACGTGAGCCTCCCATCACCTTCCAAAAAACTATGGAGCTAAAGCAAGAACCCATCGCGGTGGTCAGCTCAGGAGGTGGCAAATAGTCTACATCATAATCCAGAACGTGGATTTAGGGATCAGGGATGAAATAAGGAAATGTCAGCAGAAAAGAGGCATATGGTCATCTGGAGAAAAGACACCTTGAAGTTTCTTTATCCAAACAACAGCCTTAACTCATGGTGAAGCACAGGCACCCAAGTCAGCTTTTAGTCAAAGCTTGATTTAAATCTCATAAAAAATAAAAGGCAGCAGATTCAGCGTGGCCACAAAATTGTGAGAAAAAATTTGAAGAGAAAGGTGACTAGTCTGATGTCTCATGAACATCCTACTCCAAAATTAATACAAATATCTCTTACTAAAAATGGATGTATAAAAAGTAGCAGAATTAAAATGCCTTTTAAAAACTAAAAAAAAAGCATCCAGCAGTACCAGCTTCATGCCAGGTGCAACTGGAAGCCCAGGGTGCCTGTGTGGAAACACTAATTGCATCTGTTAGCAGTGGAGGGCATCAAGTTGTAGCAATATAACAAGGAACAGGAAAATTTCACACAGATTTATTTACATATCAATGTGGTTGTAGAAGAACAAGTCTTTTCTGAGTGAATTCTGCTTTTAATACATCATGTTGCTGCTGAAAGAAGCTATTAGCTAATATCACTGTGAATGCATCAGAACGAAGTATCAGCACTGTCAGTGAGCTGCAGTCTTGTTGATGTCTCATTAAATTCTAGAAAAAGATCTCATATGGTTTAGATCACATTGCACATGGGATTTTGCTGCCTTTCTTTTTTCCTTGTAACTGAAATTCATCCCCTTGTTTTGTCTTCTTTCAGGCTTTCACTGACCACTTCATCCAGGCCTCTGTAAAGGTTTAGCCAGGGCACTACAGAGGAGCACAGGCCTGCTCTGTCTTCCTCTTCTGCTGCAGAAGCTGAGACTGTCTCTAAAACATCAAAACATTTCAGAGGTACACATTACCTTTCATCAGAAGCCACGGATCAAGTAAATGAGGGGTTTGGAAAGAAAAGGAGACAAAAATTCTCTATTCTGTGAAACGGAGGAAAATAAGGACATGTCTTCTGTCTATATACTGTACTGCTTTTTAAAGAGGAAGACTTCCCAAAAAGCAGTGAAATTTCCTAATGATTAATGAGTTATATGAAAGGAGGAAATGAAAAAGAACAAGAAAACAGAAAAAGAAAAAAATGAAAAAAAAAAAGAGAAAAGAGAAAAGAAGAAAGAAAAGAGGAAAAGAAAGCAGAAAAAATAAAATATTTTTTTATAAAGTTACAAATTATTTTTTATGGCTCAGGTAATTGCAATTAGATATTACCTTCAGATTAATCTTTCAGTGTGGCTTGCTTTTTTTATTTCCCTTCTCCTGTATTTTGTACTATAATTTAGCAAATGTGAGCAAGGCAACCACAAAAGCTTTTTAGCTTTATTTTTAGATGAAGTTTTCAAGGCAGAGAAGCAGTGAAGCAGCAGTGAGGCCACATTGCTACAAACTGCTCTGTCAAGCAACTTGTCAAGGGGCTTTCTTTACATTAGTAAGTAGAAATTTGTCACTAAAAATAGTAGAAAGTAGTCACAAAAATTGAGGTCTCTGTACAGAATTTTTTTTTTACAGTCAGAAAATTCTAATAAATGCCTCTTTTCTTACTGCTGGGCTTAACTTCCAAAAGACATGGTGTATTTCAGGAGTTTGTTAAAGAAGGCAGATATTTTCTGTAGAGAAGCTTGAGGAAAATCCAATTATCTTTTACTTAAAAAAATTAATTTCTCTTAAATTTCTTCATAATTCTTCTACAATTTTAAATAGCATTGAATTCTTTTCCTAAAAAAAAAACCTTTTGTGTTTTCTTAACACAAGGAATGCATTAAATATAAATGACGTTGTGTAGCCTTTGCTATTCTCTAGCCACGTTATTCAACCACAAACATGGCAGAGGCAATGGATGATGTCTCATGGCCTGAGCCTTATTTTATTTACCTGTGTCTGTCCTTGCTGTTCATGTGAGAACATCCAGACTTCAAACAGCCTTTTACCTGATGGATCCAAGAGCTCAGTAAGAGGGTCTGACTTTTACCCTTTCTCTACTCGTATTCTGCCTGTTTGAAATACCTTAATCCCAACCTTCCAGATATGGATACAGCCTTATCAAAACAGATATTCTCATACAGTGATGAGAAGAGATAAAATACTTTGATTTAATCTTACTGATTTGTAATAAATGAAGAAACAAATACAGAAATTGTATACATCATATCTTCCTAACCTTACAATTTACTTACCAAACTATTAGGGACCAAGAACATGTCTAAGATATAGCCCAGAAAGTGTTTAAATCAGTGTACACATAGAAGCTGACAAAATGTCCTGGTTAACTGTCACAGACAAAGCAAACTCTGCTTGCACCAAAGTCCTAAGGCACCTTGTAAAATAGTCCCAGCACCCACTTGCTCCAGTCCTCTTACAGTGGGGATTTTTAACTATGCACAAAGGCTTGTGCAAACAGCCTTTTTTCTGGGGTGCACAGATATGATGGCCACCACAGTGGAGTCTCTCAAATGTCCTTAAATCACAAGTGGCCACTGCTGAGTATACTGTGTTTCACACAACTTAGACATATACAGAAAGAGGCCAATTTCCTTTCAATGAAGGAGGGCTGTGGAACTACTGCATGTTTTAAAGGGTTGTGTGTAAGCACAAGCTTCTTTTCAAACACTACAAACCTAATTTTGAGACAAAGGAAATAAATCTGATGGGGTCATAGGGGACCCAAGCTGTGACCTTCTCAGCAACTGAAGATGGAGAGCTTAGACTGGAGTAAGTCACTGATTATAGGGCTTATTGTAGCATTATCTTAGGCTGTAACAGAAAAGGAAAAAATCCACACAGCTACTTAATTGTACTTCAGTTTGAGGGAATGTGAAGACCTCATTTAATTACCTGTACTTGCTATTAACAAATTTCAGAAGAGGTCTGACAGGGAGAAAAAGAAGGGTTTATTTAAATATAGCTCCTCAGCATAGTGTCCAACTGCCTTTAGATTGTTCTAAACAAGAGATCCAGGAGTGAGCATTTTTCTCACAACTCACTTGAATTCCAAAAGGTTAATTTGCATTTCTATTATCATAATTGACAACTTAATTTGTTGCAGATGTTTTAAAGAAAATGTAGAAATAGTAACAGAAAAAAAAAAGTTTAAAAATCAGCTCCTAAGCAATATAATTTTAAAACTTTCTGAAGAAGCCAACAATCATAAAATTCCTTGTCTTTTAATAGTCTCCTTTTTTGATTGTCTTCAAGAAACTAATAGAGCTCTGTCAAAGAAAAAGCAAGAAACTTTCTGAGGAACCAAAATAAATACTGAAACTATGATGAAAAGTATATTTTGAGTTGAATTTTCAAAAGACATCCCTCTCTGAAGCTGTTATATCTGCTGTCATGGTTCTAATATTGCTCTGTTGCTAGCATGGCAGAAAATGTTCAGGATGAAGAGTTACAACCAGTTTATCCTATTTTAAGAATTCATTAAAATTCCCAAATGAGAACACACATAGAAAAAAGTTCTTATCCACTTCTTGTGGTCTCAGAAGGATTGGTCAGAGCACAATTGCTTAAGATCATTCTTCTCTTGAAATCCAGACCTGAATGACAAAGACAAGGAAATACTGTGGCTCATCCAACACAGATAGATAATCCACTTTACTCAGATTCCCATCCAACTCCTTGCACACCACTCTTGCTGCAGTATCAGCTCAGAGCAGTCTGGAACTTCCATGAAATTGCATGTGGATTGCTGGGGTTGCTTTAGTTATAGCAATCATTCCTTTAATTAACAATTACTGAGCAGAGGTGCTATGTGAATTCTTTAATGATGGTTAAAGAACTGTGAAAGGTCCATATTCAAGCTTAATAAATTCAGATCAAAGCTGCTTGTTTAGAATAAACAGTCTAATTTAATGATAAAAGCTGAATCAGCTTTGAAATAAGTTTAAATCAAATTTAAAATATTGAAAATATGTAACAATTAAGGAATAGGTGCATGTTCAGTTTTGCAACCTTGAATGTCTGCCCCAAAAAACAGGACACATGATCTACATTTTAGACCAAATCCAGAAGAACAAACCAAGAGTAAGTTACTGTATTCATACATCCATGTCCCTCATAGTAATTTTTTATCGTAATGTTGTACTAGCTATTAAGATTTCAAGAAGAATTCTGTGAGCTCAGAATTACCCCTGAGGCTTGGAAGTGCTTGTTTGGTCTTGTAGCTAGGCCTACAAAGCAAGGCTGTGCTAAATAGCCTAAAAATAAATAGACTAAAGGCAGATGGAAGTTCCCATCTGACACCCTAAAGCCCTAACAGGACATTGAAATGTGGCCCTGTGATAACTAGGCATTGCTAGCTACTTGTCTCTCACTGACCTATGTTCCTGGCATTATACCAGCCCAAAAATCAACGATTTTATGTATTGGATATACTGGAATATATCCATACAATATTTTCAGGGATATTATTCCCAAAGTTCTTATGTCTTAAAACATTTTTAAAACCTTTTTCTCGACAAAACCAAAGTTGAATAAGCTTAACAGCTTCAGAAGTTCAATTTTTCCCCTGAGAAAAACCCCAAACCCAACCCAAAAGCAAAAACATTTAGCTAAAATGGCTGATTTGCCAAATTTGGAGGCTGCGCTTTGCAGCTCTGTTGAAAAACCAAGATTATTTTTTAAGATAAATTTAGCTTTTATACAAGAAATTCTCATGTTATTTTAATACCTATTCATTTCTGTTTCCCAGTGGTCCAGAAACACATGGAAATGAAAAATATAATGCGCAGTCAGGGAAATTTATTCCTATTCAAAAAACGTATTGGGGAAGCTTCCAGTCAAATTATACAGAGGGATGCATGTAGGATGTAGAGTGGAAATTCTTTTAGCTTCAACAATTTCTCTTTATTTATTTATCTGTGATTCAGTTATTTCTCTGATAATTGACCTGCAATCTCTTCTGCCTGTGTTAATCATACCTATTACAGATTTGAAGCACCCCTTCAAAATGCAAAGGAATCATAATTTATCATTCAGGACAAAGACAATGAAATGAATGTCTTAGCTTTACTTCTTTAATTTAAATACCTTGAAATATCTTCTTATCATGCCCAGTTATCACTACAGAATACTGGAAAAAAGCAGCTCTTATCCTTCCAGGTCAAAACAATTTTCCCCCTGTATTCAGACATGTTTTACTTGGAACTACTTTATTTGAATAACCTTCCTGAAAACATTTCAAGAAACTGTGTGTCTCTTCTACATGCTAAAAAGCAAAACCAAACACACACACTCCCAAGCCTCCCCAAAAAGTCAAGATGAGAAAGCATTTAGCAGAAGCTTCCAGATTAAATTCAAACTTTCATACTATGAGGAGCGGCAATCATGAACACAAGCCAGCTAAGGAACATTCTTCCTTTTCTTTGTCAGTGAAACTGAAGCTGCCTTCTCCTAACATGCCAAATCACTTTGTTGTCATTATGCAGTTATCATTTTTAGGAAATAACTTTTTAGAGCATATAATAACAGTAATATTATTTGAAAGGAAAATGTTTCATTAATAAAGACAGAAGAAGAGAAAGACTTGAGAAAAATGTGGTCTAGACATATGCCTATAAACTCAAGCCATATAATAAAAGGGAAAGTGATACTCAATACCCATGGATCCATTGAGTCCATGGATCACTCGGCTTCTGTTACCCTGGTTGAAATCCTGTCATTTTCTCAAACTTAGTGTCACCTGTTTGAAGATCACATGAATGTGGCAATAGGAATATACAGAACAAGTGCACTGAAGGAGCCTGATATAAATGAAAGAAGCTGGGAAGTCTCATCATGGGCTGCTGTCTTCTGTGCCTCATGCATCTCAACTATGAAATTGTCCTTGTAAATGCCTTGCCCTAGGAGTCAAAACTTTGCTGGTGCAACTTGAAATGTCCTGTGGTCTATGGGGTTCCGTAATGCCTGGAAATTTTCTTTATGTGACAATACATACTTGAATATAAATTTTTCACTGTTTGAAAGTCATTATTATTATGTTTATGTATAGTAGCAATGGAGAAGAAATCACTTGGCTCCTTCAGGCATTCAAGCATTTAACTGATGGCATTGAAAAATTTACGTAGTTTTCTTGTGGTGAATATGAATATTTTCATTCCAGCTTCAGCAATAAGAGGCAAAAATTTCAGTATAAGAAAAATCAGAAAAAATAATGTCATACTGACTGCAAAAAAGTCTCACAATGCAGTTTAGTGCCCTGAATTTCACCTATGCAGCTTTGTAACATATTTATATAAAATCAATAACTCTAATATAAATATGGTGGCAATGTATACCCTACTGTCATTATTCAAATCTACTATTATAAGCTTGATGATAGACACACTAAATTATTACTTAGAAATGAACAGTATATATTTTATGCATTTATGCTGTTTCATTCTTTATGAGTAGCAGAACAGGAAAGAAAGACTTACCATTCTTCTTATAGAACATGATTTCTCCTTTAAATTCTGTCTTTTCCTCCAACGATTTCTCAATTTGAAGAATCATCTGCTCATTTGTTTCAGCACCAAGTAAAAATTTACAGCTGCAGCTCTTCTGCATGACTTCAGTCCGTGCAAATCCAGCAAGCTCACAGAAGCCATCAGAGCAGTAAACAATGGGAAATCCCTTAGCCACCTGAGCATTTGCAAGGATGAAGTTACTATCTGCAGAAGAACACAAAAGTAAAATATGAATTAAAGTCTAAATTCTACACCGCTTGTCACAGCACTTTCTTTAGCATCATAAGAAGGCACAAATGGACAGATATTTAAAAGCAAAGTCCCAGCTGCCTGCAAGCCAGGATCTAACTTCTGGTTTCAGACTAGTCTGAAATTAAGTCAAAGATCTAGTCTACAGATCATATACAATAGTTCTTCATGGCTTTGTACAGTTTGCCTCATTGTCTCCTCAAGGAATACTTCATGATAGTTGCCTCTGAGATAGATGCCAACACACTAAAACAACACTTGACCAAAGACTGGTGACAAATATCAAAATTTTGGAGAAGTTTCAAATGTTATGACACTCAGACTACTCTGCAGTCTGAACAGACACAGCTAAATCATAAAAACCCAAAAATCTTCATGGTCTCAGTAAGATAATGTTGACCTATGTCAGCAAACTAATTAATTCTATATTATTTTGCAAGGGAATCCTTAAAAACACAGTTGAGTGACACATCAGGCTATGTGGAATTAGAGACATTCTAAACTACAAGGAATTATTTGTCCTTTATGGGAGGTGGGGTTGATTTTGGGTGTTTTGTTTGGTTTCTTTGTTTATTTTGTTTTTTGTTCATTTGTTTGTTTTTTGTTTTCTTTGTTTTTGAGGGAAAAATATTTCATTCAAAATCAGTCACCTGTCTTTTGGAGCCCCACCATACTTCTCCCATATGACATAGGCACATCAAAGATTCATCATTCTGTTATACTTAATGCTCTTTATATTTTTTCAGTCTGTTTAAGTTGGACCTATCATGTATGATACATTCAAGAGTAGCATATTGACATGGACATCAATCAACCAAATGCAGTGTCCTAATTTGATTTCAAATCTTTGGCAAATCTAACAGTTTAACCTATTGGCAGCCTAATAGCTCATTCCCATCCCTTTCTGAAATGTTTTTGAAGGCTTTGTACCTCAAAACTTCATCGTCAACAGCTCTGACCCTTTACAGTATTTTTCAGTTTTCAGGGACACCCTTTCCAAATAACACATGAACTTCTCGTACAGGTGTTTTGCCTGTGTTTCCTTATCTTGAAGTGGAAAAAAAAAAAAAGTATTATGGGCAGAATCTGTCTACATTTCACATTGAGGGAAGAAAGACTATTTTTTGTCCATTGCTTGTTAAGGAATGCTTACCTTACAGCTTGCTAGCAGGAGCTTAGGAGCAGTCTAGTCCCAAGACAGACATCTCTCATTTTTCAGACTTATGTGCAAGTGAATTCATGTGTATGTATTAAGGGGAAATACTATTAACTAACCCATAATCCCTTGATAAATATTCATAAATTTAAAGAGAAAGAAATGAATCATTTTAATGGAAAACTCAGGTTGATATACCTAATCCCCATACAGGGATATATTATTTATGATTGGAAAGGGAGGGACAGAATCCATATACTAAAATAGAGGAAAAATAAGTCTGTTTTTCAATCTGAACTGTCACAAGAGTTCTACATGTGTGAAATCCCAAAAACTAGCTATGTTACTCTTTAATTACCCAAGGGATAAAATACTATGTCTTATACTGCTTTCAGTATTTTAAAGACAATGGAGGTTTATTAAATGATTAATTTTCTCTCAAGACTTTCCTTTAGTTACCCACATTTTATAGAAATTTAATTAAATTCTTTCAATAAATAATTGTTATGTTAAAATAGTCTTTTCCAATTTACCAAATAAAGTGTTTTGAAAATGTATTCTGGTTCAGTGCAGTGCTTGACTTAGCCTGTCATTTTTATTTGCCTAACTGGGAATAAGTATCATTACCATTCATGCACTAACATGCTGCTCACCCTGTCAACACAAAACTAAATCTCCACACTGCCAAAAGAATTAAAATCATGTGCTTGCTGTGCATAATGAAAGTGTGACAGTGATCATTCATACCAGCAGATCATTCATACCAAATATATTTGTAGCTAGCAAATTAATTTACTTCTCTGATTCTTGTTGTTTACGATACAATTATGTGATGCAAAGACTGTTGTGGGATTTTGTTTTTCTTTTTAATTCTAATTGTTGAGAGTTGTATGAAGCAGAATGTGGAACACCAAAAGGACACAAAAGGTGGAGAGGATGTGCAGTAGTGAATGAATGTCATTATGAACAGGAACACACTGGAGCTTACCAAGCATACCATGGTTTTATGAAAAATATAAGGTGGCCAAATCCTATTGTCAGTTATGCCAAAATGAACCCAGAACAATTGTGGTTGCTTTAACATTCATTGAATAAACCAGTTTACTTATAAATGCCAATCCAGTACTAGCTAGAATAACAGCCAATCTTTCTCTTAATATCAGCAGGTGTCTGATAAGGCTTGTAAGCCTAATTTTACTGAATGTTTTGAGTACAACAGCAAAGAATCACGAAAATACAATCAGAATTGTATTTGCTGCTCTTCTTGACCTTGAATTTCAAATAAAATAATGAGAGATGCACCTATAATCCCAAACTAAGGGACATATCTAAATAATTTGTTGAAAAATTTCTTGTCATACTAAAAAGGACCAAGAAACTTTATGCCCAGTAATTACATGTATCATCCAATTCTTCAGTAACATTTATGAAGTGATTAATATTTACCTATTACATAAAGCAAATTTAAAAAAAAAGCCCAACAAACCCATACCTTAAAATATTCTAGCTAAAAGTTTGTTTAGTTCTGTAATTTATTTTTATACCTTCAAATCTTTAATATCACTTGCTGTTACTCGTGTATGTAAAACATTATAAAATATTTCAAAAAACAAGTATTGAGGGTGAAATTTCTATCATTCAGTCTTTGTTGTGACACAAATAACAAATCTAACATTTAATTTCATGATCTTATAACTATCTGGATTTTTAAATCTAGAGTAACATAAATGACATTTTCTTGAGAATAATTGATTAGAAACTTATGGACTGGAAGACAACATATTTTCTTATTTTTGAACTTGCAGTAGGAAAGTTGCAATGAGTGATACAGATCTGTGGGTCTGTATATTTTGGTATATGTCTGTGTGTAGATTGCAACACTTCCATAATAATACAGAAGTTGTTGAATTCCGTATTATGCTTTCAGCACATTGGCTTAAATATTAAGTTATTTTATTAATCAGGTGGGTTGATTTTTAGATAAGGAAATACATTCAAGCAAAATACTTGATCTATTGAGAAAGATGTAACGCTAAGCCTTTGGAAAAACAGAATAGAGCTGCTGAAAATCTGTGTAAGAAAGAACAGATTTGGAGTATTGGAGAATAAATCTGGTGCAGGTAGCTCAGTTTTCCAGCTGCACACTGAGATGTAGGTTGAGCTTCAGGTGAGAGCCTGAGACAAGAGACCATGAGCTGCCAACTCTTTGGTTAGCAAAGGGAGCAAAGATGGGCGGTGCCTGCTGGGTGGATGGACTCTGGGAGACACAGCAGGAGCAGAAGACTCAGGAGAAAGAGAGACTTGTGTGAGGAGAGACTGTGAGGGTATAAAATCCTTGGGTTTCCTTTGCTGAGGGTCCTCCCCGGAGGCACCAGCTGGGGCTGTTTCTGTGCTGCTGCGCCATGAACAAATGGCTTTATGGGAAAGAGGCTCTGCTCTGGGAAAGCTGGGGGGGATCTGGGAGGGAAACCTGGTCTGACTGTGTGAGTGTGGAGTGTGCGGGGAGTCAAGCAGGCACCTCTCAGGTCACTGGAGCCACCCACAGGGAAGGGGCCTCGGTGCCAGCAGTGAAAGTCTTTGAGCTGGGAGTGAGACTGCCAGAGAGTCCATAGAATGGGCAGACTGGATGTTTTTTTAACCACTGAACCCTAGTTTTCAGTTCAGAAATTAAGTTGTGTAAGTCTCTGCAAAATAAATTTTAAAAAATTCAAATTGGATATTTGTATATTAGCTTTGGATAAAAATTCTTGATTGTTTGTCCAAGCTTGTGAGAGCTGTGTGTAGGATGATTTAAAAGTGCTTCTGCTAAGATGGGAAAAGAAACTTAAACACAAAATACCCAACATTCACGAGGTTTTCCTTTAGCAGCAAGTCAGCAGAGATGGAAGAATATCAGAGAGGTCCCTGGCTTGCCAGTGCAATTTAAAAGCAGATTTCTTTCAATTGTGATTCTTTTACTTTAAGCTCATTTTCCATGAAGATCAAGTTACTTTTTCACATGAAAGTTTGAAGGAAGACTATTAGGAGCTTGCATGCCCGCCTTCATTTCAGAAACAGAACATACTGGAGAGGATAGGACATTGATCAATGGAAGACTCGTGGTTTTCAGAAATCTCTGCCAGAAACACAGCATAAAGCCAGAGACAAACAAATAAGACAAACCAGAACCATGACAACTATACCTTCAATCACAGGCTTAGACAATGTTGCCCTGTTTCAATGATGTGATACCCAAAAATCATAATTGGAGCAACAGAAATTTAGATCTCATGACATCCGATACAGAGAATCTTATTCAGCAAACATCTCGTGATAGAATTTTAGAATTGAGATAATTAAAGAAAAAGGCTTTATGTAATACTCTTCCTCCTAATTAATGCCCACAATTTTTCTGTTTGTAATGACACTGTGTTACATTTATACTCTGCACTCCCTTCATGAATCCTACTGTCACATCGAGCAAAAAATGACAAAAGGGTTTTTGCTTTAATACTGTGGCTATGTCTGCTGTGAATCTCATCATTGTGCTTCCCCAGTTCTTTTCACAGTTCTTTTCAAAGTCCAGAAGTTTTCATGAAAAGAACACCTGACTTCTTTTGCAACTGAGAAAAGTCAACAACCATTCTAATTTTAAATGTTAAATTATTTAAGAATTAAAGAGGAAGAAAACATCCTACAAAAGAAAAAATCTTTAGCAATCGAAGAAGCTGCATTAAATAAGCAAGTGACTCACATAGTTACTCTACATATTGTAGAACAGTCCACAATTCTTCTAGATGAAAGGATGTACTACACTTAGATTTGATTCCACAGTTTGTACACAGTCAACTTAACAAGGGAAATCTCATTCCAGGTTCATGCAAATTACCGTGACAGAGAACACGACCACATTAACAGTTAAGATTACTGATTAATTGAATGATTAAAGTGCATGAAAACATTTAGGTTTATGTCAGCACATTTAGATGCAAGTGAATTTAATTAGAGCTCAAAATCATTTGCCAGCTAGTGTCTTTTGAATCTGATTGAGACCAAGATGACTTTTATAATGCATACACTTCCAGACATTAAAATTCCTCTTGAAAAATCTCAGTACAGTTGACTGGGTCACTAACGTGAGGTGAAGATTTATTTAGATCTAAGTCAGAAAGAAAACTGATTATACTGATATTTTCTCCCACCCTTCTCTCAAAATGAATTCATATTCCAATGAATTTCTAGTAATAAAGTGAGAGGAAAAACTATTGGATTATAAAGTACAAGTATGGACTGATGAACAAGACCTACCACTGTAACTCACTGTAACCTTTATAATTGATTTAATTGGCCTATTCATTTCATTACAAGGATTCACAAAATTGGGTAACAGCTACAAATTTAGAGTTATGAATCAGTATTTGAAGTACTCAGACCTATGGACTCGGCTAAAAGGGTGAGCTTCCATAGTTCCCACTTGACCTGAACTGACAGGAATAATTTGCAGTAAGTAGAAAAGTTCTGAATTCAGCAGCTAAGAAATAAACCTTTCCATTTGTGTTTACAAAATAATATTTAGTCTGACAGTGAAAATGCTTTACTGTATACAATATTTATAGCTACAAGAGTTAATCTGTGATGCAGTTCAGCATGGAGATGTCTAAGCAAACTTTGGGCACCTGGTTGCTAAATCATTTCCCAGTCTTATTGATAAACACAAGATCATAAGCCACTTAAGAGACTCGGTGTTTAATGATCTCCAACCCAGCTTCCATTGCCATTAGTGCATCAAGTCAATACTGGAATAATGACTGCAGCTTTCTGCACGACCTGTAAAATTACCTGCTCCTATAAGAAAGCAGACCGAAAAGCCAGGCTGTATCAGAGGGAAACAAAGTGAAAAACAAAAGCAGTAGTGAACCTCGTGGTGAAATGGGCTTCTGGCATCTTAGTGAGGAAAAAAATAATTTGTTTCTCCATTAGAAATCTTTGTGCATGTTCCTATTGCTTTTCCAATCTCAATATCATTCGAATCTACCTAAACTCTAAAATATAAGAATGAGAAGGACTTTGTTGAAATAGTAGTACTGCTGTGGCTGTTCATTTATCATCACAGAGCACCTTTCAAATAAACAATCAGTGCAATTGTAAAGGGTGGACTGTAGTAAAGGAGAAAAACTTTCCGTAGAGATGACTTTCAAATTCTTCAAAATTAAGCTCCACTAGCAGAAGCAAATAGCTACATCTTTTCCTCAGAAGGAAATATTAATTAGTATAAAATAAATCTTTGCTTTTGATTTGATATTTACCTGGAATTACAAACTTACATATGTCAGCTGAATCAAGGTTGCAACAAAATATTTCTTTTCCCACTGTTAAGCTTTTTGGATATTAACAAAATTTTATTTTTCAGTAAAAAAACTATTACATTATATTTGATGAACTTTATTTGTGTTATTGATTGTGCAGTGACTGCCAGTGCACAGTGCAGATGTAACTAAAAAAGCTATATTGCAGCTGTCAAATATTTACATGCCAGTTTTATGGACATTGACATGTTGCAAGTAAAACAGCACATTGCACTGGGGAAAAAATCAGAAAAATGAAGACATTAGCAATCAAGAGACACTGCAACTTATGCGTCACCAGCATGCTGTGACAATGTGCAGCGCCATCCAGAATTCACTCGCTTTCTGAAAGAACTGAACCCTGTATCCCTCATGAGGGAGTTCAGCTTCTGTTCAGCGCATTCTGTGAGTGCCCACAGCTCAGCAGGGTGCACAGGTTCACATTTCCAAGGGAAGCATGTTTTGTAATTTCTCCAATAAAATACATGGAAATTTTAACTTCATCCACCAGGCACAAAAACCATTTGTTTAGCCCAACTATATTTGATTTGCTGTTTGGTTTTTTTCCCAACTGTTCCGTTGATTTAAGATTCACGGAATTTAGAAATGGAATTGCTATAAATCAAATTAACACATAGGGTTCTCATAAGCTCAAATCATATAGCCCAATGATTTAAGAGCCTGGTACCATGACTTGCTTTCAAGTGTTCAACCAAGAAAAAGATTTGCAGACAACACTCTTCCTGAATAGAAATATTTTCAAAGACAAGGGCCACATCATCAATAAATATTTATTAATGTGATCCTGTCTGTACCCTCCTTTGTCATTTGTCTGAAGTAGAAGTGAAGTAAGGAGTTGAAAGCTCTTTTGTTTACAGCTGTATTAAGCACTATGTCACCTACTCAAAATTGGCGCTCGGTTTACAGGCATACTAAATTTTCACCATTTCGTAATATTTTGTGGGTTTAGTATTCTACACTTGCCTTTACTACACATATGCCTGATGAACCTATTTATAATGCAATTGCAGTGGATAACCCTTTGAATATTTGCACTCAATGTATGCACTGCTACTGATAGTGCAATATATGAGCAGCCATATGTTACAGACTCTGCTAAGAGAGCAAGTGGAAGAATACAGGGAAAAGATTTACCAGACATTATTCTTGCACAACTGAGAGGAAGAACATAAGCTAGACATTTTGAAGCCAGTGTGAAATGGCTTTGAAAGATCAATTTCCTGTCTCTTTGAAATTTAATGCTCCTTTCTTCTTATGAGACTGTGTTAATTATGGAGTGGTAGCTCAGGGGTTTGGAAAATATCTTGATACCATCTATACTGGAAACAAGAAACTAAATTTCTTTATAATGTGATGATGTGGAGTTCAAGGACTGTTTACCTATCACTGGGAAAGTTTCATCTTATCACTTGAAGTGGATATGATCTGGAAGACTCAAAATTTCTGGAACTTTTTGCAGTAAAGGACCATATATATGAATACACAGCAAAATTGCCAGGGTTTTGAAATTAGTTTTGAGATTTCATTGAAATTTGTTTCCCCTTTAAAGTGACCATGTTAAAAAAAGTGTGGCTTCTATAAATCCTATGTAAAAGAATGTTATCAGTAAGTACATAAAGCAAATATTTTAAACACAGAAATATAAAAAGATATTAGTACAAAGAGAGTGGAAAATCTTTATGTCCCTTCCACTTGCTTCTACCATGCGTGGCCAGAAGGAAGTTACTGTCCATGTGCTCAGCAAAGGGAACTTTCAGCCACCATTCCCAAGAATGAAGGAGGAGAAATTCCACTTGCAGCCCTGGAACTGACCATAGAAGAAACAGACCAAGCTATCCCCTGTGGAGAGACTTCAGTGAGTCATGAATCATAAACATACTAATTCTCTTCTGGTGACAGTGGGACATTTTATACCAAGGTTGCTCACCTGAACAAAATTATGTACCCTCAGAATAAAACCAGACCCACATCTGGGTTTTAAATTGAGGGCAGAAGGGAGAGTGGTCATCCTTCCTCAGCACCATCTGCCTAATGCAGCACTTGGGCTCCACAGAGGGTGATGCAGGATCCTCAATTTGGCATATGATTTTCATTTTCACAGGCGAGATACCCAAATGAAAATGTCAAAACCATTTTCTTTTCAGATACCACATGTTGCTATTATATTCTCTGAGTAAGAAACCTTTTTCCATTTTATACAAGTGCTACACTAACCTGAAGTTGTTACTCAGAGGCTCAAAGCTGATTTTCATACATACTAGCCCTTATACGTAAATTCTGGGCTTTTCGCTGTCACTTTTATAATCCCCTATGACTCCCATGACAATTTCATGACAGCTAGTGTGAGTTTTTACTTATTGATTTTCCCTTATAAATATTGTACTTCAATATGAAGCTGTCAGAACTTTAAGAGTAACCGTTTTGAACCTTTGTAGTTTATATGCTCATCTCTCAATCCCTGAAATTAAAGGATAATCTTGAGTTAATTTTAATGAGGAGAAAAAGCAGACTCTCTTGTGCCTATTCCAGTGAAATGAGCTCTCTGTAAACAGCAAGGATTTCTGCACACAGTTTTCTCAGAGTAGGAACACTAATCTGAAATAATGCCGTGGAAAAGAAAGCCCGTTCCAAGAATGCTCTTCTGAAAAATTGACACAAATCATATTAAAAATGGTACATAAAATAATGAACAGTGTCCAGGAAATGCCGTTTCCAGAGGGGAGAGTTGTATACTTCACTATCTGCCATAATAAAGAATTACACAGTATATCTCAAACTCACCCTTTCTGAATAAAAATATCCTAAGAATTTCAATATAGGGATCACTGACATTGTCTTGAGAAAGATCTGTAAAAAACCAATATTTTTGAGGGTGGAAAATGATGAGAGGGAGGTTACGGGTGAGAATGTAATTAAGTTATATTCAAAGGAAAACGAAACATCTTGCAATGGATTTCTCAACTAAGAATGATCTCATAAAAAAATCCAGAGGAAAAATGTTAAAAATATGTGGAAGGATGAGTTTTGTTGTAGAATAAACAAGTAGAATAACCTTAATGGAAAAGCAGATGTGGGAAGTAGACATGGGCTATTATTTCTTATAATAAAGTTTCTATGGACCTCCTGAAGGACTGGCATATTTTACATCAGGAGTACCTGAGCTTGGACCTCCTGATTTATGCAAGGTATACAAATAACTATGGAAGAAGCTGCTTGGGGAAGCAGAAAGGCTTGAAGTGAACACTGCTATAAGATGGTCTTCTGGAGAAAAATCCAGATTTTGACTGAAGAAATGAATATGATCCGAAGATAGAAAACATCTGGAACTTCTTTGCAATAAAGGAGTACATATATAAATACACAGTGGAATTGTCAGGGTTTTGATTACCTTTGAAGAAGAAAAAGACAACTTTGGACTAAGTATTGTCTCAATGAAAGAAATCAGGTACAGGAAGAGATTGCTATAAAAAAACCCCACTGAACTGAACCCCTAAGGGCTTAAACAGTGCAGATAAGAGAAGAAATACACCAAAATAATGACAGGACTGAAGATAGTTACCCAAATCTAGACCTTTTTGTGTCTGCTTGCTTTGTTCTATTTCTAGTTCTTTTTTACAGGAAATAAAGAGACTAAGTATCACAGAACAACCTTTGGCATTTCTAAAGCAAAAGTTTTATTCTGCCATGGAACAAAACCAATACCCCTTCCCACCTCTTTCCCCCAAAGTGCTATCTAAACATAAAAAACCCCAAACCTTACTTCAGAAGGAGACTCTCAGGAGAACAATAGGCCAGTGCTCAATAATTAATGCAAGTCCCAAACCTCCAAAATCCCAGGAAAATGTTACCTATTAACTGTACTGCAGTGAATCAGTATCATTAGGGAACCAGGTAATGTTTCTGAGAATTCTATCAGTCAAAACATACAAATTCCACTAGGGTTTTAATTAATTCTTCTAACTGGTCCAAAATACTTTAAAGTAAAAAAAAAACCCAGTTGCTGGCGCTATACTTGCTAGACAAAAGCAACACAACTTTTTTGTTCTACAGGAATAAGGTATAAGAATGCTGCAGTCTAATTGCAGTGTTATTATGGGAGGTAGTTTGAAGTCTTGCTTAGTTTTTCTGGAGCCCAACCTGAAGAAAGTGATGAAAAGTATCTTTCCAAATGGCAGCAGGTGCTTGTATCTGGTTGCAAAGTTTTCATGCTAGAGAGAATAACCTTTTTCATTCTGAGAGTTTGGAAATCATTTGTAGAAAGCCAGATATTTATATCTTTATCTCATCAAGTAAAAGTGGCACTGAACAAACAGAGAAAAATACTAAAAAACCAGAAATAAGGTTCCATAAATTACACTTACTGAAAACACCAAAAGTAGAAGAAAGCTATAAATTACAACATGATTATACTGCCACATTTCCTATGCAATCTGATGCTATAAATGTGGAAATTCATTGCTCCTCTAAATACTGTTTTGAAAGTAAAAAAATAATTCAGAGACTAAAAATCAGTTGGAGAATTTAACCAACAGCATCATATACACCAGCAAAAATGCTGTTTGCAAAAGAGGTGACCAAACCACCAAAGCCCTGTAAAACCTTTCCTTTAACCTACTCAACCTCAGTACTGGGGTCAGGAGATTCAACTCCATTGGAATGGTAGGAAATGATGTCTCCAAGGCATTACTCAGAATAAGGATTTATATTTATCATATGTGGACGGTGTGGTGACCAAAATCCTTCTGGTCTGGCATCATCTTAAAGCACAGGAAGTGGGTAACATCAACATCAAGCTAGTATAGAAATCAGAACACTTCTGTATTACATTTGCACAGCCAGGCTCTAAATGTTGGGTAAATGCACCTGAGTGTGCCCATGTCTTTCCTTCCTGCAAATAAAGGTCAAAGGACATCTGTAGGTTCATCTGTAGGTGAGATTCTGTAGAACTAATTTCGTAATTTGAAATTACTCTGAGGAAAGAGAAAAAAGGTACATTTTTGGTTGCTGGTTTTGGTGATTTTTTTTTATACTAATTGAATAAGGTGCATGAAGTAGGAGTCTGAACTTGTGGATTGTATTGTGATGTAGGAAGATTATTCCATTTCAGACCACTCCATATTTGTAAATATAAGTAAATAGGGTAATTATACAGACTGTGTAAAACAGCATAAATTAACCTTCTTAAGTTACAATAGCAGTAATGAAAACTCTGGGCAAGATTTAATGAAATCTACAAGTCTTGGCCAAAAATAACAAACAAAACATATGAAGCATGGCCTTTAAAGTCAAATAACCTCACACAAGCATAGAAAACATGACACAGTGAATTTGCATCAGAAATAAGAACAAATGTTTTGTGGTATCTTAGGTACCACAGTTGTAGCCTTGGCAATAACCATGGCTTTGTAACCTCTACCTGCATTATTGAGGCAGTTTTCAGCCTCTGTAGTATTATTTTAACTTTCTTCTCCACATACTGAAGTTCTTATACCACACTTCTCTCAGCCTTGCACCTGCAAGGCTGAATAGTGATGGCCTCTCACAGTAAGCACGCAACAGTGGTTTAAGAATGACCCTCCGTTCCCACTGCCTCCTTATCTCACTTTGTAAGATATCAGTTTATGAGACAGAACAGAAACACTGTGCACATGCAAGTAATTAATACTAATCTATGTACCAATAAATGTTAGCCTGCAAACTGTGTATGCACACACTTAAGAAGCAACAAATACACATCACTACTGGCTAATTCATCAATTGGCATTAATGCCATCATTTAATGATAACAACCGGTGGTGAAGAGAGGGAGGGAGGGAGGGTTAGACAAGGTTCTGATAAAAGTGAATAGGAATAGAGAGAAAACAGGCGAAAAATCTACCTCACTGCCAACTACTACACTAGAGAACTGCCCAGAGCTCTTCAATAAATCCTGTCACTGCTTTCCCAGGTGGCTACTTTGTCAGTGTTATTAACTACTTGCACTTTGTTAGATGCTTATGTTCTAGGGTGCTTTATGAGCATATCCACACAAAAATTAAAAAAGTCCTCTAAGCTGCTTTAATCACAAACCAAAATTTAAATTAAGAGACACTAAAGAAGGGAGCAGAGAGGGAAAAATTAGAAAAGAGGAAAAAATTATTAAAAAATGGGGGTTAATTCAGGAAAGTTGTTAGTGACATAATTGGCTTGCCAATTCCAGAGGACAGTCTGGGATACAGATGTCTGCACAGATCAGATTGTTAATCTCTTGGCTTCACTTTCTCGTTCCACTTCATCAAAGATATTACAAAGAGAAAAGGGCATAAGCACTGAGTTTTAGATATAATTAAGATATTGTTATTATTGAAGCCATCATAAGAGGGTTTTTTTTACAGTAATACCTTGAGGTTTATCTTTCACTATATAAAAATATGTGAATGATTAGAATCCTTCAAAATTAATTGGAATACTGTCATAGGATTAAGTTTTGGGCCTGTCCCAGGGCAGTGTTTCCCCATGTTTCTAGCCCACCAACTAATTGACTACATTTCAAAGGGTTCTTCAGAAGCAGGAAGTGTATTATGTATTTCTCTGGAAGTACTACTAACTAGCTTTTAATTAACATTTAAATTTGCTTTTAAAAATACCATGTCCATATAATCTCTACATTGTAAGAGCATGACTTCAAAAAATTATTCAAACACATCCATGTATTTTAAACTAAGACTAAAATGAAATAAAAATTTAATCAAAGTTTCAAGTAAATGAATTTTTATTATGAAAAGTGGTTTTATTAAAAAAAATAAGAAGAAACCAAAGGTAATAAGGATAAGCTCTTTTTTTATCATTTCATGCACCATGGTAATGAAAATATAAAACAGCACACAGGGGAAAAATCAATTAAGAAAAGAAATAAAGAAAACCATTTCCCAAAGCTTTTGTTCTTCTCAGGATATAGCCTCAATAATGCATTAGCCAACATTTTTGCAGCATGCAAGAAAAGTAAATATGCTTGGAGCTCTGGAAAGTAGTACACTGGTAATATTTCAGTAAAGGATTTTCAGTTTGGCTTTTTATCCCCACATTTTAATGAATGAGCAAATTGGCAATGTATGAATGGCATTTAGAGGACCAAATTCAATGCCATAGACATTAATTTCATTCTTCAGAGACCCTCAGCAGTTTCTTTCCATTGTAGAGGTCATCCAGGTCCTCTGCTTTAAACAATGGTCAAACTTGTTTCTCATCTCTTTACCCACCTGTTTTGGCCTCCACTGCCACTGCAATTTCCAGAGCTATCCCTATTTCTTTGGGTGGTCAGAATCCCTAGGAAAGGGGCTTTATGTTGATTATTATGGTATCTGTCTCGGACTGGATTTAGGAGACAGGAAATAACGAGAGTGGAACAGAAATAACATTTGCCTCAAACTTGAATTTAGCGAGAATCTGAGAATCACACATTCTTGATCTTCAATCTGTGGTACTAAAAGGTTATAACACAAAGGTTAGTCACGTGGACCTTTGCCTTTGCAGCATTTAACAACTAATCTTCTTCCTGAACAGCTTTCCCTTCCATTTTGGCTTTCCTAGAGAAGAATGAATAGCCTCATTCAGAGTTTGAGTTCCTTGATCTTATCCCAGCCCTCAAGAGATACAACTAAACCAGATTATTCTATCAGCTACATGCCCACAGTAGAAAAGTGAGTAACCTAACAATCTTTTGTACGTATTTCAACTTCCACAAGAAGTGAAGGAAAGTATAAAACTTACATTTAACATCTTCCTTTGTAAAAAGAGGCAATGTTAAGGATTTCACTTTACAAGTATATACCATGTTACGACATTGTCAATTAAATCCAGTGACATTAACATTTTTCAATATATTTGTATTCAATTATTTGAATATTCAATTTCTGATTATTAATTTCTCCATTTCTTACTGACATGTCAGACATTTTCAGGTACTGGTCTTAATTATGCTGAAGAAGTGGGAGCTGATGGTAATTGACCTAGTCCTATTCAGCTGCTGAAACTAAAGAGTAAGTTTTCACTTTCTGTAACTCAAACCAAACTAGAATGGGCAAACTAGCCCATTTATTTAACTTCCAAACCTGGCATGAGTTGTTTCTAAAAAAAAACTTACAGAAAAATTAAAATCCATATCTAACCAAACACTTCTGTTTCTACATGGACATGTAAGAAAGATTTGTATTGATCATGGCATCCTATTTTTGTAACTGAGGTGTTTCATTTCCAAAAGGATTTTTTCTCTGCAAAGTCACAAGTAAACAGAGACCACATTCATAACAAGATTAATATGCAATCTATAAAACTTTTCAGGAACATGATAATTCACAAGAAGCCTGTATCTCAGCTGTGAGACAGATGTGCCCCATTGATGTTCCACAGCTTTCAGCACCCCATCTCAGAACACAGAATTACTGATGGTTGACTGGCACCATCAGTGATGCTTTCACCCAAACAATGTTTGTTTTGAAAGGAAAATGAGGTGCATGCAAGCTTTCTGCTTTGCACTTGTGTTTCCTGAAGTTGATTTCAAATTTCAGGAATATTTGCAAGGGAAAAACAAATCCTTAGGAGGCCTTTCACAATAGAGTGAAAGTGAGTTATAGACATTCCTTAATTATTAGCTGTGAAACAAAAATTTGGGTTTCTTTAGTGGGATGTATAATAATAGAAGCATAGAATTGTTTAGATTGGAAAAGACCCTAGGATCATCAGGTATATGGATACGCAGCTCCTAGCCACTGACTTTGCAACTGCAGTCCATTATGGAAAGGGCATCCTGCTAATTCCTTTCCTTGTGCCAGGATTTAAGAGGTACTTAAATCCTCTCCTTTCTCCATTGCAGGCTTCCTTACATGCTCCCCTCACGATTCCCCCAGTTCCTCCCTGTCTTCTTGAGGTCCCTCTCTCGAGGTGAGTAAGCCAAGTCAAACTTCTCAGGTGCTGAGAGCCAAACAAATGGCTCAAAATACTTTTTGTGGCTTCCAATTGTTTCTTCTGCAGGCCAGTTGTACAAACTTATTATTTTTTAATTCATCCAGCAAGTTCCCAAGATTACTTCCTGGGGAAAGAGAACTGACAGAGAATAATACAGCACACATCCTGTTTTCTTGGAATCAAGGCAAAGAGAAGTGTTTGCATTATGAAATTAATTTTAATACTCAGAATTTTAAGACGATGCAATGGTATTGCATTATGAAAATTATGAAAGTGAAAATCTCTAAACAATATTGTTTTCCTGATACAGATTTAGGTCAATTCAGATTCAGTAAAGTAATTGATAAAGAGTATGCTTACTTTTGTTTGGAATTGTTAAAATACACTGGTTTTGCTCATCCAAAGGTGTTAGGTTTAGGTCACTGCTGTACCAAGTTTTGCACAATAGAATGGTCCACTGTATATACTTTTGTAATTTTACTGGGCAGAAGAGCCCAAATCAAATGTGACTCTCCTATTTCAGTCACTGGGCTTTTTAGCCAGTGACTTTTTAGCCAAAAAAAAAAACCTCTGTTTTTTTGTAGTTGTTTGGTTTTGTGGTTTTTGATCTTTGTTTGGTTTTGGGTGGTTTTTCTTGTTTGTTTGCTTTGTTTGCTTTTTTTTTTAATTATGAAGTTTTGAACCTAATTCTTCCTTCAGGTTGTTAATCTGTTCAAAATTAAAGGCCATTGATCATAGCTCAAAGACACCATATCCATAACTAAAAAGTAGTAACTAGAAGAGAAGCTCTCAAGCTTGCTATTAACTGGATATGTAAATTGTAGTCACAATCCTTCATAAGATTCCGACAGGAGCTGTGAGAGCACTGAAGTCCCCTTTATTTCCCATTATCATTATTTCTCCCTCATTTTTTTCTTTTTCTTTACTTTGATTCCAAATGTATGCAAAAGCTGTCTCATATAATCTTGTTTTTCTGTCACAATATACATTAAAAAAGGTTATTCTTGTAAATGTGATATTAGCAACTCAAGGTTAAAATCTATACTTTTACTTCCCACAGTTATTCTCCATTTAATAGATTGTGAATCTGTTTGAAAATACTCAGCTGAATGGATCCTGATAAAAGCTTGTTCAAGTGCAACCTCTTTGGTTTTCCATGATGTCTCTTTGGAGTCATGAGTGTGCAGACCAAAATCGTGTTATCAAAAAAAAGAATTAAGCAAATTTACTGATGACACCAAGCTGTGTAGTTGGCATACCTGAAGTGTGGGATGCCATGCAGAGACAGCTGGACTGGCTCAATAAGTAGGCCCCTGGGAATCACATGAGATTTGACAGGACCTTGCAGGGCAAGGCACTGCACCTGGGTCAGGACGACGCTTGGTACCAACACAGGCCGGGGCATGAACAGATTGAGAGCAGCTCTGTCCAGAAGGACTTGGGTGCTGCTGGATGAGAGGACATGACCCAGGAGGGTGCACTTACAGCCCAGAAAGCCAATTGTATCCTGGGCCAGCAGGGCTAGGCAGGTGATTCTCCCCCTCTGTTCTGGTGAGACCGATCCTGGAGCTCTGCATCCACCTCTGGGGGCCCCAGCACAGGAAGGACATCAACCTGTTGAGGAGGACTACCAAGATGATTAGAGGGATGGAACACCTCCCCTATAAGTAAAGGCTGGAAGAATTTGGATTGTTCATCCTGGAAAAAGAAGGGTCCAAGATGACCTAATTGTGGCCTTCCAGTAACTGTAGGGAACCCACAGAAAGATGGAGAGAGACTTTTTACATGGGCATGTAGTGACAGGACAAGTGGGACTGGCTCCAAACTGAAAGAACATAAGTTTCTCTTAGATATTAGAAAGAAATTCTTTGCTATGGGGGTGGTGAGATACTGGAACAGGTTGCCAAGAGAATTTGTAGATGCTTCATTCCTTGGTGTGCTTCAAGACCATGTTGGATGGGACTCTGAGAACCTGGTCTAATGAAAGGTGACCCTACCCATGGCAAAGGGATTAAAACTAAACGAACTTTCCATTCGAGGTCCCATCCAACCCAAGCCATTCTGTGATCCTATGATTCCATGGTTCTGTGTACTACTTGACATGTACTTTACTACTTAATACACAGGTAGGAAGCAAGGTGGGAGGGGAGAACCAAACAAAACCCTTTCCTGATAAGTACCATCATTTCCTCTCCTTGATTCCCTAAAAAACCAGTTCATAATGAGAAGGAATTAATGTCATTTTAATCTATATATGTTTTTTCCACTTTCAAATCTTCATCTTTAGAGAGATATGTATTTAAAATCACATTCTCCATGCTCTCAGTTACTCTGGTACATCTCCAGGGCAACTCATTTAACAGTAATAAATTTATCTTATTGTAGAAGAGATGGAAATCTGGAAACTTGGATTAAGTTTTAGCACTTTTGAAAGACATTTCATTTGAATCCAGCACTTTTACCCTGGCAGCTGGCAAATTAGATTCTGATTTCAATAATATTCATTTGCATTTTGTACAAAATATTTTCTCTGCATACTGAAGGAGAGACAATGATTTTAGGATCACAATCTAGCAATTAACCAATTTTATTGAATTGCAATATTGTTGTAAAAGAGAACCAGTGAAATAGCAACTAAGGCAATAATCATTTTAGGTTGCTGTTTTACTGTCAATAAATAGAATTTGTTTCTATACTTCCACATTCTCTTTTTTATAAACTGTTTTGTTCCACTTTACAACAGATGTTACATTATTTATTCTCCTGCTATTTTTAGTTTGATGTGGTTTCATTTTTTAAAATTCTTTCTCCCTGCAAAACAAGGGTGCCAAACAGCATTCAGCTGTCAATATGAAAATATGTGACAAGATTGAAACATGTATTGATAGGTTTTTCATCTTTATCTGTTAAAGAGAGAAATTACAATAGTATCAAAAGGACTAATTGCCTGATAAGTTAATACAGTTAGAATATTTATAAATGATTAAAGAAAAGCAATGTCAATGACATCTCTCTAAAAGTGCATTAATAGACCATTCAAAAGATTTTTCATAGAAAATATTCCAAAGATATTAACAGTGTTCTGCAAATTTTGAAATTTAATTTATAATATGATTTTTCCAATCATGAATGGATAGAGCATTATGTAAAGTTTAGAATGCAGTTTTTGTGTCTTCTGAGATCTCCCCTGCAACTGCATACTGAGTGTCTACTCCCTTGATTCAAATGCCTAAAAATGCCCATTTTTTTCTCTATAAGAACTGTAACAAAATCCTTTTTCCCTGACACCAGATCAGAAGTTAATTCCAGATTCATTCATGTCAAAGCTCTGCAATATTGCATCTATCTGAAAATTACTAACGGCAGAAATATGAAGAGACTTCAGAGAGCAAAACAATACCTTCATTACTACTTTTAAAAGAAAAGAGAAATTTGATGGATTTTGTTATGTGACCTGCCTCTGCATGAAACTGCTGTCTGAGCTGATCCTGCTTCAGCATACAGGGCCTGCTGGAGGAAACTGTTGTTTAATACTCATTACACAAGTCTGGTTATTAAAGAACATTTTGCAATTTTAGCATCTGATCTTTCACCTTTTCAGAAGTTAAGTAAAACAAAACCGAATAAACATGAAATTCAAAACTAATCAAAACAGAAACAATTACAGTAGGTTTGTTCATGAGAATCAGTGCCCAGACTGAATTATACAAAAATGGGTTTCAGTCTCCCCCAAAAAACCCCACTGGATTCATATGAATTTTTTTACTGGGGACAGGGATAGTTCTGGGTTTTTGTCACATGGGATAGACTTATAATTCTTCTTTCCTTCTCATGTTTATTTTACTTTGATTTCTCATATGTCCCCTTTCTCCTCTCTAATTTTACTCATTTATGTTTTCCTGACTAATTTCTCTAGCTCAGTACTAGCCATTTCTAGTCCCACATTCCCAGTCAGAAGGTTATTGAAAAAGGATGCAAAAGTGCCGTCTGCAACTAAGATGAAAGATTGAAGATGGGAGTTAGTTTTTGTGTATTATTTTTGAGCTTGGAGATTAATTGTTTGTGACCTATTCATGCAGCCAGTTATAATGTGCAATATAACAATTTCAGAGAGCAAAGTGTAGGTAACCTTCCTGACAGCCGACTGTATAATCCGCTAATATATCTCAACAGATCTGTGATAAAGATACAGGACATGTGGCAGCTTTCCTTGCCAATACTAACCTCCTCCTCTGACTTGCAAGAAGATTGTCATCTTGAAGAGATTCACCAAGACTGGGAAAAGTTGACCGAAGTTTATAACTTACTTTAAGCTGAGACATTGTGCTCAGCCTCAAGATTAAAAGCACATTATCTAGACTAAATGAAGTTGGCTTAAACTGAAAATGTGTACTTATATTTCTTCAAGCACATAGACAGAAATGAGTATTAATTAAGCAGTCATTATGTCACTTGCAACAACTAGTTACCAATTATTTAACAATATTTTCCAAGTCAGCTAATAAAAGCTTAGAATCATAGAACACTTTTGGTGGGTAAAGAGCTCTAAAATTGAGTTTGACCATTAACCCATTACTGCCAAATCCACCACAAGCCCAAGTCCCTGAGTACCACATCTACATGTCTTTTAAATACCTCCAGGGATAGTAACTCCACCACTTCCCTGTGCAGCCCATTCAAATGCTTGTCAATCCTTTTGGTGAAGACATTTTTCCTGATTACCAATCTAAACCTCCCTTGTTATAACTTGAGTCCATTTCTGGTTGTTCTGTCACTTGTTACCTGGGAGAAGAGGTCGACCCCCACCTGGCTACATCCTCCTTTCAGCCATTTGTAGAGAGTGATAAGATCCCCCCACAGCCTCCTTTTCTCCAAGCTAAACAACTTCAATTCCCTCTCTCCAGATCCTTCACTAGTGCTCCAGACCCTTCCCTGGCTTTATTGGCCTTCCTTGGACACGCTCTAGACATATGTAGGAATGCAACAATAATCTGAAGTAAAACGAGTGATATAAGCAGAAATATCAATAAACTGAGTCTGACACGGCAGCATATTTCTAAATGACCAGACTTCCCATTATGGATAAAGAGCTGTAGCAGGCAAACAGGACTTCCCTACTCTAAAACTGACGTTTATTTGTTCTGGATTTCATTCTTTGAGTGAATGAAATTAGAGTATTTCCATCAACTAAGCATTTATTACATATTCTACCTTGCCAGTTCCAATTTAAAAGCAATGTTTACGCAGGGGCTGCATTTATTAAGCGTGCTTTGAAAGTGGTCTCGAGATACAGTGATTCAAGGTTATTACACTGTAGGAGCATAAACTTGAGTGGCAACATGAGGCATACATAGAAGAGTCACAGCAGTATTTGTCAATTATAACTTCAGCAAGCTTGCAACAAGATTTAGACTATACTCACAGCCCCATGGAACTGAGTACCCTGAGAACAGAGAACCAATTTCATCAGAAATGCTGTAGTCTGGAAATACAGATTTTGTTCAACATGAGGTGCCTCCTCTTCCTAGTAGAAAAGGAGATTTGCATGCATCTTTGTACTTGTTGCCTTCCTTCTTTTTTACCAGTAATCAGAAATTAAGAAGACTGGACACTGATCCACCATGCAGGATTTGATCCCAAATGAGTTGAATCTGTAAATACCTGGATTATTGAATTATGAATTCAATTTCTGTCTCTCAGTCCTTTCTACCCCACATGAAAGATAACATTCACTGAGTCAGAGAGTGACTGAGCCGACCACAATCACCAATATCCCAGGATATTACACATTTTGGGTTTTAGTCACCACTAACTTTTCTTTCTCCAGAAATTTTTTCTAATGCTGACTGAATTTTTGAAAGAGTACATGAGAAAAAGCTGCCTTCTTTTTAAGAAGATGGACACCACCATAGTTTCAAACGTACTATTAATTGGATCAAAGGAAAATTTTAGCCATCTTTCTTTTAAATTACCTCCTTGTGTGACATGGCTGCCACTGTAGACTCCTATTTCCCCTTCACAGGTCTGACACCATAAAATCTATTGCAAGATCTAAGACAGAAACAACAAATACTTAAGAGTTTATTAGTTTTGATATTAATTTTTTGCAATTCTTGTATTATGAAATAAGTATAAACAGAGACTTCAGGATTCCATGCCCTTGCCACCCATATAACAGTATGTTCTGACATATTTGTGTAGCAGAGTCTTTGAAGCTATTTTTTCCCCAGAGATACCTAAACAACAGATCACATACAGGAAAGAAAATGTAGACTGTATATATTCACTGTACTTTTGAAAAAAGTCCATTCCTTAAACCTTGGTGAAGTCTCACCTGACAAGATGTACTTCAAATCCGAACATGACTTCTGGTCTAGTAAAGACCTCTAGAGGGGTGATGGGTGTTTCCTGGTCACCATTCATCTGTTTTAATGTAAATGTCACGGAGAGGTCAAATGAATCATGCCCTGAAGTTATTTCTATCCACTAATTATAAATGGAGAAGATGGCTTTAGGTGGATACTTAGATAAGAGGAGCAACATATTTAATACAGTCCAAAAAGTAATGGAAAAGCAGAGATCACCTCCCTTTTATTATTCCACTCTACAACTCTTTTAGAAGGTAAACCATGGTCTATGAAAATCTGGATAACAAATTTTAAAGGAGTGAAATGGTTTAAAAACTGTTGAAACTGAAAAACAATTTAAATTCAATTCTTTGAAAGGCTAAGCTCCATTCTGTGCCTGCTTTTGTTCACAGGAGACACCTGCACAAACATTTCAGGATTCCTCTTCTCCACTATAAACACAAAAATGATTCAAACATCCTCTGACTTGAGGTCAGCTGCGAGTTTGTGACTTGAGGTCAGCTGCGACAAGCCTTCAATGCAGTCTAGAGAGAAGCACCAGCTAATATGCATGGTCAACCTTGCTGGTTCATAGTAATTTCCTGAAATGTTTGGGAAGAAAAATGCCTGTCTGGCCTGGATACCTGATTCCTCTTGTCCAGGAGACTCCACACTGGCATAGCACACACCTTCACATTGCCAAGGGAGCACACAAATTATCTACAAGTTAGGTTTTTTTCCTTGAGCAAGAACCGGCAGCCTAACCTTACCCAGTACAGTCCCACACTTCTACATGCAATTATTCTCATGAGTCATCTTGTATGATTCATGTTGTTTATAAATAGGGGCAGAAATTCTGAATGTGCCCTTGTGTAAAACTGTTTGCAGAATAGGTCCTACATAAAATGTTTTCTTACAGGCAGTATGAGGCCTGACAAGGTGATGGACTCAATTTTAACTATATATGCCCTTATTTGCTATGTACTGTGATTTATCTTGACCAAGATCTCTGAAAATAAGTTAATTTAAAAGATTGACTTTAAAGAACCTAAATCTTTGGTATATAAACCAGCTAGATATGGTAAAAAGAAGGCAGGAGAACAAAGAAAATATGCCTTAAATTTGTTTAGCATCACACATTCCACTAGTAACACAAGATCAAGTTTGTGCCTTGGCTTCCCACTGTCACCTACAGCATGCAATAAACTTCAGGTTGTGTTAACTGACAATATCTTGGATTTCCCAACCATCTAGAGAGTATATTGGCTATTGAAAACACACTTGAAACACATTTCCTTTTCTGTCCTCAAATACTATTTACATATAAGGCTATTTGTGAGATATATCAGCATCCTGAATTGAGACCTGTCTTCTCTGGCAGAAACTCTCTACACCTACAAGCCAAAGAGGAGGGAGAGCTTGGATGAATCATACTCTGCAAACAGTTATCTCAGGACATTATGTACCATCCTCTGAAACCTCTCACTTTTCACTAATGACTGAACATAACACCTTTCAGGAAATTTAGTGAAATAAATTAAAATACAGATGAAGAGTAAAACTTGCAGTCCGACTAAAAAATAGGCAGTTTTTTTGATGGTGTTTTTTGTTTGTTTGTTTTGGGTTTGGTTTTGTTGGATTTTTTTAATCTAGAACAAAAAAATTAAAATAAACCCAGAATGAAAAAAACAGTGAATTAATGATTCACATACATTTTCTTAGAGATAATACTTTACATCCATAAAATTAATATTGGAAAATTTCAAAGCAGTTCTAGTAGCTTGTGATATTATACTGAAAGATTGCAATGAAATAAAAATCTAAAATCTTACTTATTATAAGTTACTCTTCTTTTAATGTCATCATGAGTCTAGATTTATAGGGAGGAAATTAATTCCACTCTTGCTGACAATTCTTTTTTCAATGTAAGAGTACAATAACAATAATGATTTCAGTGAAAGACTATAAAGAATCCTCTAAAATGAAATGAAATGCCAGTGTAAGTTATATTACTGTTTAAAAATGAAAAGGAAATTAAAGCAAATAAAGTCCATGTAAAGCTTATTATTAGGATTTACAGGCATATCTGCATATATGTTCCATTCCTATTTTCCTGGTTATATATCACAAAGCATAAGTTTACCATCAGCCTAAGGAATATACATACGCAGCTGAACAGAAAGCTTCTACCTCAGCCCTCTGATAGGGAGCTGTACCCTTTCACAGGTTTGATATAGCCTGTGTTGTTTAACAATGTCATTTTTTAGATCAACTGGATTAGAAAGACTTCAATGTTAAAAGAAAATCACTGAGAAGGCATTTCCTGGTTTATGACTGAGCTTAAGTGCAAACAGCTTTCAAAAATTAATTTCTCAACTAAAACATTTATGGAAGATCATCACCTATTTGTGTTTGAATGAGATTCTCTTCCTGTTTACTTAGCATGCAGTCTACAACAAGATGCCAGATTTTGGCTGCTGCTGGCCAGGCAAATTTTCCTCTCTTGACTCTCAAGCAAATATTAAGAGGGTCAGTAACAACAGGCTACAAGTTTCAACCCCAGACAGAAAAGGTGTTTGAAGTGAGCATAAAGTGGAAGATTGCAGCTATGTGATGTTAACTTTCGTCAGGTGTTGAAAAGTTCACATAAACATCCTTTAAACTGCTTTCGTTTACATCAAGACCACAACAACAGCACTTTCAGAATTAGAAGGTTGCATATGGCTTATAAATTGTGATTGCTCCATCTTCAGAATTAAATGACTCCTAGTGAAACAGACATAAAATGTGATAATTTATCTTCCTTAATTATCTGCAAAAGGTTCTGTAACTGAATATGTTGGATATCTTCAGCTCTGTTTCTGGTTTATGTTTACTTTGAATATGTTCTTACACCATTGTAGTAATTTCATTTCTGCTGACATGAAAGGCCAATGCATTAGTTATAGAAAAAAGGCATTGCTATCTCTTTTTCCCCACAAGCACATCAAAAATAGAGACATTCTAGGAAATAGTGTAAGATGCTCAATAAAAAGTATTCTACCATCAATAACCAGAAAAAGACCCAATCCAAGAATCTATAGGGTCTTACCTGCCTCTGATGAACTTGATCAAGAGTAACCCACCAGAAGTTGAAGTAGACCACAGCAGCAACAGAAGAAAAGAGAGCAGGTACCTCAGCATCCTGCTGTAACATTCTGATTCATTAATGGGTCACACCTGCCTTGAGCTCCTGCCCTCTGTCTGGATGCAGTGGAATGACTGCCTGGTGCTGTTTTCCTCTGACAGGTCTGGGATAGCTCTGCATTTGCAGACTCACAAAATTTTCTTAGCACATATTGTTTGAAAATAAGGAAGACCCACTATAAATAACACACTGAAAATTAATTGTAACAATATAAATGATCTTGGAAAGTCAGCAGCATTCTGTAAAATTCTCCAGTCTATCGCAATTGTGATATGCATATAGAGAACATGCAATTCACTTTAAAAATGAAACATCATTAGAAAAATACAAGAAAGTGTAAGGTTTTTTCTTCATACCACTTGATTTTTTTTTTTTCAGTTCTTTGCCTGGGAAGTAAACTCAAAGTGTATTTGAGATGATGCTGTATTGAATGTGTCCAGTGGGAATTGGGCCATAAGCCTCAATAGGACAATACTATATGCTATCCTTTTAAATTAAGACATTTACAGCAAACTTGATTATGAGAGAGGATGGCATGTAGCTTTCCTTAAACAATCTCCTTGGTCCTGAACTCAGATAGTAGCCACAAGACCTAAGCGAAGTTCAGAAAAGTAGCGGCACCTATGTGGCACCACAGAGCAACCCCTAAAGGCATGGAGACTTGATCTTGAAAAGAAAAATGTCAAAAAAGTATAATTAAAAAGTAACTTAGAAAAAACTCTAATGCATTCAAATGAAAATGCTCAGACATTTTACTTGTTACCCTTATGTTTCAAGAAGATTCAGATTTAAATGATTGAAAGACTTTATTCAGCGTTATATTTTCCTGCAAAACACTACAAGATAATCAGGAAAACAGTAAGTGCACATAAAGGGACAAATCAAAAACAAAATAATCCTATTTCCTTCAATTCAGTGAAGTCATGATATAATTCACGTAAAAGCAGATGCAGATAAGATTCTGTAAACAAGTACCTACAGACCTGTGTTCCATTTCCTTGGCAGAAAATGGTCTGGAAACAAGAGCAGCAACATTAAAATCTAACGCCGAAAACTGAACGTGGAACTTGTCAAGTGCTAAGAACTCAGAAGCATCCTGCAGAATTTTCCACTTTATGGCACATGAAGTACGAAGGAGGGGTGGTAGTGTGCTCATTTCATATAAATACAGAATTCTTAACAACAAATGTTATACCACTTACAGAATGCATAAAAACATTGAAGAGGATTTCTATTTATTTTTAAAAGTTGTTTATACTGTTCCTGAATTATTTTTAGAGATAGTTTTGGTGAATGCAGCCAAACTGGAAAACCAAGGCAAGAAGAGCCTCCACTGCTCCATTCTGATAATTATGACCAAATATTTTTTGTGATGACAAACATAGGTGATTTCAACTTTTAATAATACTGTTTCTTTTTCCTTCCAATTGCTTAAACTACAAGTTTCACAGGGGTATTCCAGTTCCCTTTAAATATGCTTGGATTTTATTTACCACAATGGATCTTTCCCATTTTATTGTGCTGCACTACTGAAATATATGGCTGGTATTTCTGTCCTGGAGACTCATTTGAAGATATAGCTGTGTCATGGCTTCCTGAGCCTCCTATTTTAGAATATCAATGTAATTTTATTTCTCTCAAAAGTTGGGAAAAAACTCTAACAATAATTATACTTTTGGAAATGCCTCTCTAGTCACAAATTATCTCCTAATAAGTATAGTTACTTACAAGCACATAAAATAAACACTTCATAGAAATGTATTATAATTTCATGTTTATGAATTGACTTGCCTGCATAGCTACTACTTATGTTAAAATAAGTCAATTTTATGTAATATTCTCCATGTGTGACAAATCCTTACTTGCTACTAAGGACACATGAGCAGGAAAATTCATTGTACTTACGATACTTAAAAAAATTAAATAGTTTGAAGAGGAGTTTGATATAGGATGGAAGACGAAATTTCCAAACTCTCATTCAAAATATCCTAATGAAATACAATTTTTTTTTGAAGAAGAAGAATTAGAAAAATCTTAACTATCTACAAACAGAAAATAATTTAGCAAATGTATAAATCACAGTTTATACCAAGGGACAGAGTGAGTATTTTAACTTAGTGATTCCAAACTCAATATTTTTTCGAAACTACTCTTTGACTCATTGTAAGACATGTTAATATCTCATATGTACATAGACAGAAACGATTTTGTCATCTACTTTAAACAAAAGTTTTGCTTCTAATATTTGCAGCTGTTAAATCTGACATTGACTTTCATACTTACTTTTTAATTTTCACCCTCTTGACAAAAAGACAGACCCATTCCCATACTGGACCTCCATAAAACCTCCTTATTCCTCTTTTTTAGAGAGAATGATTCTCTCTATCCTTGTGGCTCCTAAATTGATATTATCCAACATGACACAGAGGCTTATCTTCTTACATACATGTACAGTCACAAGTCAATACTCAGCTGTTACACCACAATCCCTTACCTTATTCTTTGTTACCTGATCATTATCATCAAAAGCCAAAGTGGAAAGAAGACAAAAAAAGTCCTTTAGCTGTGCAGTTTATTAATGCATTTATTTCCTTTGCAAGTTATTTTACTTAAAACAATTACAAAAGATACCTTAAACTTTGTCTATTTAATCTTGCACACTCTATAAGGAAGCAGCTAGTAACAGAGGACGAAATGTGGGAGTTTGACAGACACCAGTTGATTAAACTGAATGTTTTCCTTAGTGAATTTTTGCTTATGAAAGAGGTGTGGATTCAGAAGAAATCTCATTTTATACCTTCAAGGAAAGAACCTCAAAGACATGACTGGAGATTTCTGTTGCAAATCTTTTGCCTAAACCCAGACCAAATTCTATTTCATATGGTCGAAAAATCCATTACTAATAAGTGAAGCACAGTGAAAGGTTTGCCTGGAATGAACAAACTCATGAAAGATCTAATTAGGCAGCAATTTCCTGCAGGTTTCTTCCCTCATGAGTTGGAACATTTTTCTGACTTGAACGTTCAGTTAGCATGATCCAGTCCTGTCCTCCATGTATATTAAACACATACATCAGGATTGTGCTCACATTTATCTCCCATATATATTTCCTCAAATACACAGAGGAATAAACACAAAATGCTTGTAGCAAGTCGAATATTCAATCAGCTGGGCTGGTGGAGTATTGCCCTTGGTTCACAGCATAACCTTGTCTGTGATAAGCGGTTTGTTACAAGCTGAATCACCAGCCACAGGAGTTTTCAGAAGTAGTGTAATGTTGAACAGTCAAGCTATTCACTTTTCTTTTAGGAAGTCAGCACCTCTTTCCCAAATACGCCTGTTATCCTAACAGAAAGACATTAGGGAAAGGATTGACACTTAAAATGTGATGTAGATCTGTTGCTGTTGGGCTTTATGTCTTTCTGTTCAAACCTCTCCAAGAACATTTGCATTCGCTTAATCACAGTTATCCATAGCACTTCAGAGTTTCCATGCCTTTATGTAAAATCCATCTTTTCCTGATCAACAGCTAAAATTGATCAGTCTGTCAACACTTAAACTTTCTTAAAAAATTTCATTGGACCACAGCCCCCACTTCTAAATATTTCACTGGACAGTACTTTACTACATGTGTCACTAAATTACATGTAGGTGAGAGTCAGAAACTGTTGTTTTCTAAACATTTCTCCTCCTTACAATGGGGATAACCTTCCATCATCTCTAATCCATGTAATATTTTCTTTCTTCTGCATGATGTAATCTATGAAATTCACCCACAATTTTTTTTCAAAGAAAAACATACTCTCCAAGTCAAACCCAAGACATTTTTATATAATGTGAAAATATTTCAAGGGATTTTTCCTCCTTTTCAATATACTAAATCTTTCAAGGCACTAGTTAATAAGAAAGGTTATAATTATGGATTTCTCAAAGGGTTCACTAGAATTCAAAGATATTTTTAAAAATTAATATATGAAGAGGGAACAGTAAAGATAAAATCTCACAAATACACCTTTTAAAGACTGGCAGGCAGCAAAACTTATGTCTGCAAGACTCTTCATTCTTTGTATGGTTGTCTGTCTTTGTATGGTTCTATCTCTTGTTTGTATATAATTTTGTTATGTTAAATTAACTAGTCAATGCCAAAAAAAAAAAAAAAGCAAAAAAGACATGGCATAAGAGCTGTAATGGAGATATTATTAATGCTTGCAGAACTGGAAAGGCAGTGCTTGAGTCTACAGAACTTCTGAAAGGACGTGTATAAACAAAACCCAGGTCAGCCTTGCCCGTTGCTCTGTTCAGAACACAAGATCTCCTAGTGACAGACACCATCACAAACACATATTATCTGACACTATGATGCAAGTTTCATCAAAAATAATGTTTAGCATGTCTATTCACTGTCTCTCATATCTCATCTGCTAAGAAAGACTATCCCCAAGAACAAACATTAATTAATTTTAATTCTTTCTCTCCACACAGTTCTAATAGCACGGTAGGAGATGTAGTAACTCAAATCTATCTGTTCAGTGTTCCTTGCACCAGCACAAGAGATTTTTCATATTAAACTAAGTGATGTTTTTGTGCCTCAGAAGCAGCTCTGCAAGAATTGGCTGATGATGTTGTTGGTTGAAGGAAGAGGTGTACAGATATATATATATATATATCTATCTTGCATGCTTTAGGAAGACGACAAATATGTGAACTTAGCAATTTCTGCTAAATAAAATCTACCAAAATCCTTTGTACACAATTCAGTTATCTATTAAAACTTCCTAAAATTCAGCTAAAATATAAACCTTGTAGTTTAAAAAAAATCTCAAAATAACACCTTAAAAAGTCTTTAAATCTAGTGCCCTATCTCAAAATCTCAAGGCACTACACTGGTATTACTTTAGGCACCTCAAGATGCTGTTTTGTGCTTTTACCAAGGCAGTTTCCAGTAGCTCTTTCCTCTCTTTGCCAGCAGGTGCATGAACATTTCAGTTGCTGCTCATTTCCCCTACTTATGCCAGGAGCACATGGTTTAACATTTGAAGAGAAGCAGAGACTGATACCACTGCCAACAAGAAATTAAATGAAATCTGAACAGGCTAAATGCTGCTGGTAACAGCAGACAGATTTCCCATTTTCTTCAATGGAACTGTGAATATCTGTGCTTTGTCTAGTACTTGCATTCATTATACTTGTAGCCATAGCTGCATATGCTGTAAACCTAAGAATATATGTAGAGGTGTTTACTTAGAGACACAAAATCTCGTTTTCATGAACATCTTACATGCCAGCTTGCAGATTTAAGCACTTTACTCAGTACCCACAGAGAATTTTAAAATAAATTTTATTCTAATACTGTGTAAACAAGTTCCACTGAAAAATAATTAAGTTGTACCAAATTAAAACTGACATGAAAGATTCACCAAAGCATGTAATTCATAATGTATTTTTCCATTGTTCCTCCATCTTTTGCATCTACATCACTGCTGACAGTCTGTTGTTCAGCATAATAGATATGTCAGTCCTGATTCCTACCTTTTTTGAGTCAGTAAATTTAGGAGAGGTGTAGAAGAATCTGTGCCTTAAATTTAGATTGTGTACTTCTCTGAAAAAAATCTGACAAGAAATGGAGAAGGAGCTAAAGGAGGTAATAAAGGCAACGGAAAAAAAACGCAGTTAGTTTCTGCATCAGAATGTCTACATTAGGTAAAATAATTATTTTCCCTTTTTAGTCAGCTGAAAATGACACAACTAGCTTTGTTTTGCCCAATAGAACAATTTTCAGCAATACTATTTTAATGCTGAGCATGTCTTCAAGTTACAAAAACAAGCAAAAAAAAGTGCTAAGTTTTTTAAATACCATGTGGAATCTAAATAGGAAGAGTTCAGATGACTATATCATTCTACAGCCAGATTCTTCTCTGTGATGATACACCCAAACACTTGGAAGGAAAATGACTAATTCCCTTATTTATCCTTTTAAAATGTATGTGCAACCAAGATGTCTTTCATTTTCACATTTTCAGCTTTCTTTAAAGAAAGCTCTTACAAGTTTAGCTCAGTATGCTAGGACTACTTTCCTCAGAAACTGTTTCTTAACTACAGTCTTCAGTTATTAGTGATCATAATGACAGGTCACAGATTCATAACCTTTCTGCTCAAAACTGAAAAAGACAGAATGAAATATTTTACGTACTTTCCTGTGACTTACGAGTGTGATATGGAAAAGTAATATCAAGTTCATAGATTAATATTTACCCATACATCACTCCTGGGACCACAACACTTCAGTTTTAGGCAACATATTATAGTAAGAAAATTAATACTGTATTCCATCTATTTTATGATCACTTTACATAGCTCTTGTCAGATAATCAGGATGATTACTTTAATTTACACTGAATATGCAAAAAGATCTGGCAACAACTACATTTGAAGCGCTCTGTGTTGTAATTAGAGTAGGATGAAAACCACTATGAATTTACTTTAATTATGTCCCCAAACTTAAAAATCTGTGGGCCATATTCTGCATTTTTCCTTCTACACCAAATAAGTCAGAGAACTTAGTAAGTGCTCCTTCCAGTATATAAAGCCTGATTTCCATCCCCTCTTGTCTTTGTGATTTAGGGAAGGAAATAGAGAATAGGAAAGAAAGAGGAGTCAACCCCTTTCTTTTTTTCCCCCTCAGCTACAGCTGGTGATGTATGACAGAGAAAGGAGCTCTCAAGGCTTCAGTTGCTCCTCACTATTTTTCTCTCACCACCTGCCTGCCTCTGCTGAACGAGGGCAGCACCAGAGAAACAGCTGCTTTTCTTCCAGCAGGATTCTACTGGGAATAATGGAAGAGACCACAATTGGTAGAAAACGAGTCCCACATAGATAATTTGCTACAATTGTCCATCCTCATAATTTCTGTCTTGGGGTATATCTGCCCTGAAAATGGCTCCAAGTAAAATTAAAGGAGTTCTTAGTGGCATAAGGTAGTAAACAGAGTCATTATAAAATGATCAGTACTGAGTTTCTGCCTTCCTCTTTAAATGTGTCTTCACCTAGTGAAACCACGATCCCTTGCCTCAGTTGCCATATATTTCTCCCAAGTATTCCTCATCACCTCTCTACAAAGTAGGCAGAAATTATATTAATCTATGCTGGCTGATTTTTGCACAAAAACATATCAAGAACACTAATAATATCCATTACGCTGGCTGCACTGTGAAGATACTAATCACCCCCAAGAGAGTACAAACATTGTAAATCAACATGGCTGTTTGTGAAATAATCATTAGACCATGGCTGAAGGGAATGATTGCAGACTCTGGCCCTGTTGTTATTATTAGTGAAACTGGAATTAATTTAAAACCATTCTCCAGCAGAGTTAGCTTGCTGGGATTGTACATGAAATGCAGACTTGACCTGAAGCGTAGGCTTTGTCCTTTTCTATAGAAATGCCATGCATGCTTCAAGCTGAAGCTGAAATTACAACCAGCAGTGTGCTGAGATAGCCCCTTTCACCACATATCGACAGGGAAAGTTCTGTGAAGAAGCTTTAAAGAGGTAGCTTGAGTGCTGAAGTAAATTACTTGCAGTGGCTAGTGTGCAACTCAAAAATCAGAGCTGTATGGAAAGGGAATGAAAGAAAAAACCAACCCAAATTAAAATAATTTAAAGGAAACTTTGTTCCAAAAAGAGAAAATGCCATCTATGTAGACAAAAAAGAAAATTGAAGTAAAATATTGACAGACTAGAAAAGAAAATAATATTAATCCTTATCAGCATTTAGAACCTACTTAAAGATACAAATTTATGACCACTATTCATGATTATATTATTTAGTCTGTTTTCACAGACTTTTCACCTCCTTCTTAAGTTTATATACCAAACCAGAATATTTGTGACAGATTACTGTCTATTAAATATTAATATGTCTATTTAAAGTAGATTTATAAAAATATAATCTAATCCAAGTTATATATTCATAAGTACACGTTCATTTTCTAAACAAATCTTGGTATCTACATCTAAATGAAACAAATAATCGTACATCACGGACTAAACCAAATCATAATATTTTTTTCCTGTTTGAGGAGTCTTTTATCATTTAGGACTCTTTAATTTCATAACCATATAACACATCTGAAGCAGAAAACAACCATCATGTTATTGATTTATCTCCACTTTGACAGAGTTTCTTAAACTTTCTATAATTACTTGCATTTATTATGATCTGTCTACCATCTATGTAGCTCTCACAGAAATGCTAAAACATCATGCTGGGCTGCTGTGTTGACGGCAGGTTGCCTCCAATTTCCACCTGTTACACTGTATTAAAATAGATAAGAGAGTATTAAATACAGTGGCAACACTACTTAGTGTAATTGCAGTGGGGATGTTATTCCATTATTACTGAGACACACTGCAGTGCAGAAGATAACCCTAGGATGCATCATAGGCCAGGAAAGTGGTTCTGACATATTCTGTAACTGAAACTGAGCCTAACAAGAACTAGACTACAAACAAGAACGTAAGTTAAGTAACAAGCGGCCCCTGAACCATATTTTCACAAGTTTGAGCTATCACCACTTATTGGTTGAATTTTGTTGTTGGTTTCATCCCAGAGACTGTGACTGAAAAGGGAAAAAATTTTCAAAATATTGTGAAAGCATTTAAGATAGCTATAGTTCTGAAGCTTTTCACAAAAGCCCCAACATTCCTTTTTTTATTTAGTTTTATTAGGCTCCCCAAATTAAAAAATCTGTTATTTACATAGGCTCATTTGTAGTGCTTCATATAAATTCCTTTATACTAAATGAAGTTATGAAATGTATATATATGCTTATACATACACAATAAATGTCATCAAATTGTGATCGTGTTCAAAGCAATACAAACCCTGACTAACTGAGAAACACCCAAGGTTATTGAGTTCGATAAAATGGAAAAGTTAAGAAGAAAAACCAGGCACCTATATTAGAAGGACCATCAATTTTATGGGGTAAAAAATAGAGATTAATGGCCACAAAAGCAATATCTATCACTTTCTTGATGAAATAAAGGGATGCATTACCTATATTATGAAGTTCCACATTTCAAAAAACAAATGCAAAGTTGTAAAAAAGCTGAGTGGACATAATCTAGTAAACCAAAAGCTTGAGTCACAATCAGAAGAAAAAAGCCTATCAATGCAACGTCCTTCCTTTTCCACTCAAGCAGAAATTAAAAAAAAAAACAAAGAGAAAAGAATAAAGACTGTAGATTTGGACACATATTTCCTCTCAAGTTCCTGCTTCAGTCCTTTCTTAAATCAGGGTTTTGGTAAGCAATTTAAACAAAAGAATGTGATTTATTGTCCCAAAGATGTCCCCTTTCCCTTGGGATCTGATATATATACAGAAACCTATTCTTAATCTCCCTACAGAGAGAAGACTGGAAGATACTTTGTGTGATGATAAAGCATAAAGAACAAAAAGAAAAACAACTTTGTGAGAGAAGTCAGTATGATAACAAGGCCACTCATCAAAGGAACCAAATCACTGAGCAGAATTTAAAACCAGCCAATTTAAAACTGTGTCCACTGGGACACAGAACATAGGCCAAGGATTTGTCCTCTGACAAAATAATCAGAGCCCCACTTTTTTTTTTTTTTTCCTAAAAATGCAGGATTTCACTGTGCTTTTCAGTGCAATCAATCCCAGATGAGTGTTCCCCCCCACCCTGATTTTGCACGCATAGCACTGTCTGGTAGAGAAATACTGTTATGTTCAGGAGCCACACGTACATCTGGGTATTTTTTTGCTGCAACTTTTAGAAACACTTAGAAGGGTAATTTCACTTTTTGCTGGTTTTGGTTACTCCTTTCAGCATTTAAAAACTATTAATAAACAGAATATCTTTGTAGTGGTTTTTCTACACTATAATTAATCTAAATGGATAATCTGACTGTACAGGAAAGTAGAAGGCGCCTAGTGCTGCTTCACTTTTCAAAAGCACATCTAAACTACCATTTCTAAATCACACATGAAAAAGGAAGAGGAATGATCATGTAGTGATAAATAGTTGGAGCATTTAGAGCCCTGCATGTCATTAAAGTGTGTCATGATCATAGTTTTCCTCAGTATTATACCAGAAGTTAGACATGACATCATTTGCTGGTAACTGCAATTGATTAAATAAAAGTGTAATACATGCCTACTTAATGACATGCATAATGCAAGATATTTAAATATTTCTTGCTCTCTACTAAAATCAGTTATCTCCATGTCATTTAATGGAGCTGAAAGACCCTAAGACATAATCATATGTGATATTTAGGAAAACTTAACTTATAACCCTGTTTATAATAAATTTCCCACATATTTTTGCCTCTGCCTCTAGTTTTAAATTGTGTATTTTTTCAAAGCAAAAATGCAAACATGAAGATAAACTATTAAAATTATCAAAGTGTTTTCAGGGAGAAAGTGCTACAGTCAACAAAATTTCAGAAGTGAATGGAACATATCATCACTGGAAGAGATAATAGGGAAAGGAATAGTTTTCATCAAGAAATTCTACATATAAAACATGCTTAAGACATCAAAGTAGTTAATTAGAAAGAAGTACTCAGGATTCAAATTCACACACACAAAGAAGAAAATTATTTCCTGTGATAAATCAATAACAGTAGGGGAAAAATGAAGTTGCATTTTTAATCAATAGTTGAGCAGAACTATAGATTATACTTTTGCATTTTGATGTTTATCATCTGATGATAAGACACCCAAAAAAGTTTTTATAGACTATTGCACAGAGCACCACTACTTAACATCATGATTTTCAGAAGTGGGGTATATATCAGCTTTTTTCCTCATTTGATTTACTCATAGTGTAGTAATATTGTCACCTAGTACTGCAATAGCTTAAAAGAAAATTATAATCTGTATTCACAACTAACAGTGTCTGCAAATACTCTTTTCTTCTGTGTATTAACCATTCACTTCATCTCCTTACTACATCAGTTACAATTTGAGAATAAATTTTACAAATTTTTGTTGCATATATTTATCAGCGTTTCAAAAGGTTGCCTTAGAAGTTATGTTTGCTTATTCTTGTCACAGCCATACATTATTTATGAAATATCTGTATAATGATAGATTATTTATACTCTGATATTTGTGGCACATCCTGATTTGAAAGTCTGTATGAAATTGTTCAAGAAACAGCACAAACTCTAGCACATAATATGAAAACGTATTATTAAAAATGGATGGCAAACAAGACTACAATGTTGTTCTTTTAAAAAAAACATATTTTCTCCTATCACCTTGCAAATAAAAATCTGTTTTAAGGTTCACCATTCATCATTTATGATATATGTTTTTTGACTACATATAGGCATAGGAGTTTTTCAAATATTTGAGTCTGAACAGTAAGCTACTGCTGGGCTATAGTGTCCTGTAGATACTTTTGCTTCCTCCGAGGGTTTAAATGTTAAGATTCAAATAAATGTGAACTTCTGGAATTTATCCCCATGAAATAATTTACTTTAGAGTTCAGAAGATATTTTTCTTGCTAAGATTACGTAAAACCTTGTTTTTATATGTTTCAAAGACTATTTTCAGTGAAATCTTAAAGAATGTAATAAGATCAAGTGCCACCATTCCTGTGATTTATACACAAACAGTTAAAGAGTGGGCCTGAAAAAAGTCATAGAGCACAAAAAAGAAGAGACTAAGCCCTGGCCTGTGATAAGTTAGGAGTCAGCAGGGTCGAGTACACTTCTTTATGAGCCAGTAGACTCAAGTTCTTCCTAAACAAGAGTAGTGGATGCGATAACAACAGCTGGAGTGACAGCCAGCTGTGCAGCTGGAAAGGGTGAAGGCCATAGAGGAGGACATTTGTGATCATGCTCTCTACTGCCCATGCATACCCAGTCTCTGTGGAAAAGCAAAAAAGGCATTATAAGAATGCAAAAATACACTGAATAGTACAAAATAAATGTTAAAAAAAAATCAATCCAAAACACACCAAAAGAAGAGACTTTCAGAAGTCAAGGGAAGGAAGAAAATGGAAATTCCAGGAACAGGCATTCTAATAGGTCCATGATAGTAGGATTTCTCTACAATAAGTCTCTGAAAGAGTAATAGATATGCATTTTCGGCTTAAGACTCAGCAGTCTTCAGCAAATAGAATCTCTGGTCTCCCAGCTATTAAGTTCTCTGATCTGTCCCATCTGTGTTCACTCTGACTCCTAGAAAGTGGGTGTGGAGCATTCACACACAGAAAGGGAAAAAATGTAAGTACTGTAACTTTAAAAGGACAATGAAGTACCTAGAAGAAAAAATAAAAAGAAAAAAAAAAGAAAAATCCTTTATAATTTGTTTCTTATTGTGATGTTTTCAAAAAAATTATGTTGCATTAAGAAAGAATGAATAACTCCAACTAAAAAAATGTACAAGAAAACAAAAAAAGACTATTTGAGGCAGAAAATGATAAGGAGTAATAGCAACATTATATATTAACTTTGAAAAGAACATGGAAATAAACCTTTTTCTACAACATGTTTCTGTTTCAATTAATTTAGCAATGATACCTGAACAACATGAAACTACACAGATACTATAAATCTTCTCAAAACAAAACTGGCATCATAACTGAGAAACCCAAAGTTTTGGTTAAGCTGGAGTTAAATGAACAATATTAGAGAGTCAGTATTGCTCTGTGAGCGACATATCACAGCAGCAGCTGGAATTTAGCACAACCTTACTGCTCTGCCAAACAGGGATGGGACTTCCATGGAATTGGCCACTCACCCCAAAGGAGGTTTAGGTTGGACCAAAGTAAAAGTAATTTTCTTTTTTAAGTTTAATTGATATCTTTTTTAAAAAAAACATTCATTCAGTGCAATAACCAAAGATAAAATAATAAGTGTTAACGGATTTGGGAAATGAATAATTTCTTAGTAATTAAGGAATAATAGCCAATATTTGCAGATCATTGCACATCTTCAAGATGTTTTAAAAGCATTAAATATTCTTCAGAGTTCCCTTGCAAGTTAAGTGTAAATGAAGTCTGATTTCAAGGATGGAAGAAAATTGATTTAGGGTATTTTGTTATTTACTCAGCCTTGTAACTGCCTCAAGAGCCAGAATGAAGGTATATGTTAAATCATCCAAAATGCTACCTTTCTACTCAACTCTAGAATTATAAGATATCTTAATTTCCCCTCAGATTTGCCCTCATACCACACTCAGTCTTCCTACCTGGAAAGAATTTAATTTCCTATATTTTTGTGCAATACACTCCCATGGACTTACTTCTGAAGGAGCAAGACAGAAAGCATGACGATGGGACATCTAGAAACAGTGAGCAAAGCCTTTACTAGACAGACCACCAATGCAACATGTGGATCATCAGCTTCAGAAAACTGCAGAAATGCAGTCCACTGTGCATATTACTGTGGTCTCACTGGATCTGGCATGTTGCTACAGGACATCATGCACAGTGTCATTCCTGCCATTCCAGATCAGGAATGAACCAGGCCTCCATGCCCACTCTACCTGTCTCACAGATTGCATGGAATTAGCAGGGCAGTCTGGTTGGTGCAATGCATCCAGCAAATGTGAAACATGCTGCAGATACCATACAGGGATCACACATACAGGTTTTATCTAAATTAAAGGACAAATAGGAGATGTATTCGTAGAATCATAGAATGATTAGGGTTCTAAAGGATCTTAAAGTTTCAACCCCACTGTTCTGAGCTATTCAGACCACACGTCATTTTTAATGCAAACTCATTAACAAGAGGCAATGATGTATGCTAGTTTGAGTTAAAGTAATAATAATGTTACAAAGCGCAGACATCAAGTACTTCTTATGAACCTACTGCCTGTGCATTTTCCCATTATACAATGAAACACCTTGCACAGCTGCAAGCAGTATCAAGAGAGATGAGGATAACATTCCCATGGAAAATATTCTATCTGTGAATAGTCTGATCTGTGGAGTGACATTTTCAGCCCTCTTTCCTTTTTGTAGTCTGGGCTCTGCAAGTTCCTGAGGAACAGTGAAGGAGAGCATACAGTGGCAAGCAGCCAGTATTTCCAGCCTGAGAAGGCTTACCCTGAAAAGGCTTATGATTTGGTGGGTGCACAGAGCTCTTTCAGTTTACTGGGAAACAGGTTTTTCCAGATTATTACCATGTGAAGCATTGTTACAGGACTGCTATGTTCCACAGTAATCTCCCAAAGGCCTACAGGATTATGAACTAACATGAGGTAAGTGGCAAATAACAACCCAGTTGCTCCTTACTCACCTGTGTTTCCCTTTAATCTAGAGTGGGCAGCTTCTCATGCTCATCTGTTTCTACATCTACTCTATTTACCTCTGCATTCAAAGCCAAGGGTTATACAGGGGTTTTAATTTGCCATTTAGCTTCATTAAAAACAGAATTAAGTTCAGACCTAGAGTAAAATCGGAGCAACCCTGTGAAATACCATTCCCAGTTTTAATTTAGAACTTTAATTTAGAACTTTCAATACATTGCTAGCAAGATGTAACCTACTATTGATGATAAATATAGCCAGTAGACTTAAGTTCAAATAGCAATACTAACTTGGTTTGTCAGAAAGAAATTTTATCTCTGAACTGGTTTTGAATTCAATCACTGCAGCAATTAGAACTTGCTGTAATATATTTACAAATATATATTAAATTAATTTATTTAAAAAATCAATATTCTTCAATTATTGAACTTCATAACTGTGGCATTTTACAGCCATTTAAACACGGTGTAACAAGACCACTAGTGGTCCCTTTTGTCTTGTCAAATTTCAGGCATGTATTCTGTACTTCTGTATTCTAATCAATAGAGAGGACACTTTTCAGATGGTGAAAACACCATCTGGACCCGCCTGTCCCCTTCCTGTGTCTGGCAATCCATTTAGTAAGTGTGTTCCTAATAAAGACACTGAAACATTTGGTCCTCCAGAAGTTTCAAATTCTAGTTTAAAATTGACTTCATTTCTTAGACTTCTCTGAAAATTATATTTCCAAGAATGAAGTCACTTATAAAAAATAATGCACTGCAAGTTATATATAACATGCTGACTCATCAGACACAGATGATTATGAATAAAATAATTTTGTATCTGTATTTCGAGATCTGTCAGGGGGACTTGTTCCTTATTACCCCATTTCTACACACGGAAATATGAATGCAGGCCAAGGCAACCAAACTGGAGAGTTATTTTTCATTGTTCATGATAAAGCTCTGGCCTTTTACAATCATTGATTCTGAAGGAATATTTAAAAGTATTTATGTTCTGCTGATTTTTGTGTTATAAATGCATAACTTCATAACTCTTCCTACCAGTTGAAAAAACTATTTTGAAATACTTAATGGCATAAAATGTTATAAATCAATTGTTCAGTTTATATGGAAACTATTCTGATATAATCTTTACCATTGCATAGAACAACAGAGAACGTAGTAAGTACATGATGTTCAGTCACTGCATACCAGATAATGCTGCTATTTTTGGGAGAAATTGTTTTCATGGGGAAAACCACAAAAGATTGCATGAAAGATTTGTAGTATCGTGCAATGTGTGATTCATTGGCAATTACATTAGTGATTATTTCAGTATTTTAAAAAAAACCCAAACAAACAGCAACCAGACTTTGATTCTAATAGCAAAACCAGCTAAGTTCATACTCATCAAGTACATTTTTAGGCAAAACCAAAACTGCATTCAGCAATATTAGAGATATTAAATAACTAAATATATACTCAAATAATGGTTTAATTATCAGAAAATACATTATGTGCATATTAAGACTGCTACCGATATCACGCATATCTAAAAAATACGCATCATACCCAGATGGGTTAAATTTATGGCTATAAATTTGGGTCTTTTCTCAAGTGTCAGAACTATCTCCAGCTGCTTCATTTTGTGTGCTAATACATGATTTAGCTGAAACAGTGTAAAAATGAATGTTGTTAGAAAACTCATTTAAGTGTCATTTATTTCTAAATTGTTTCAGGCAAATAAATTATTCCACTTAGGCAGTAATTGCTATAGATGAAATTAGTTCAAGTCCATCTGCATGGAAAAAAATGCAAGACAAGAAACTAGGTAGCTCTGCTTTTGGCCACTCTCACTTTCTGCATCAGTTCTCTTAAGAGGTGTGTTTCTCAGGGTGTTATGCAAGATCCTTCCATAAAAGCAGAAAAAGGCAACTCTCAAACATAATTGGTTTCACTATTTCCAGATATGAGAGATTTGAGAGGAGCTATTATGAGATTCTTATAAGTTTTATGCAGTTATGAAGGGGAGTTATACAGTCTATTTTAGACCTCTAATTAGAGTGCATCCAAGAAGCACTAAAGATTAGGAATGCAAGATTCCCTCTGCAGACAAAAGAAAGAAAAGCAGTTTTCTGTACTCCATTCTGCAAATAACTTGAACCAGTTCAGCAAAGAAAAATAGTGCCATGTTCACCATACCTTTCAGAGGTATTCAGTTCTAAAAAAAACCTCCTGTCTAAAACAGCAAGAAGGACAAATAGTATATACGACTATGTTCTGAGCATTTCAACTGATTTATTTTCTCCCTCACAGCAATAGACTCAGAATTAATGCATCACATTTATTTTAGGTTCCTGAGGCCAAAAAAGCCTTAAATTGGAAAGCTTCAATACAGAATCAGTTAAGTGTCTATTTCAGAATATTCTAAAGGATGATATTCGAGCTGCTATGGATTGCCCATGCTTGCTGAATCTCTCAAGGAAGTTTTAATGTACTACTGCTTTTTGTAATAAAGCAAACAGGACTTAAGTGACTGTGTTTCCCATACACTTCAGATCCTTCTCCCCATCTCCTCTCTTCTCAGCACTAAATCCCCTGCCTATCTTCAGCAATATTTATAAGGGAAGAAAAGATCCAATAAGCTTTATAAAACATCCAGGAGAAAAATTACTCGTGCCCCATTATCACAAAATTTTAGTGTCTTGACTGTATTGGATTACAGAATATTCATATACCCTTGCTCAACTACAAGGGTAAACAAGGATTCTTTGGCACACAGAATACTTTCTTACCCTTTTCACATATTTGCAAGAACTGAAATATTTTTTTTCTCTGATACTTTAGCAAATATTAAATGTTAGAATTTCAGCACTTTGTGAAATTAAGAAACAAAGTTATCAATTAAAAACAAAGAGAAAAGGATTAGACAAAGAAATTTGCTAGATGTCCATTTGAATTGGTACCATGTTCACTGCATACTAAAGGTGACCAGACCAGGGCTAGGTCTAAAGTTTTTCATTTCTCATCACTGATTTTATATTTCAGTTATTGAGAAAAACTTGGGTTTGTGCTGTTGTTCTCTCAAAACAGTTTGGAACCTGTGTATTTTTTATGGAAATAAAACCTCACAGAACTTTTACAGTTGGTCTGGTGAATGAGGGAGCAACTGAACGTCCCCACACTTCAAGGCTAACTCTCTCACACTTGGCAAAAGAAAATTTCCAACTGATCTGAGCTGGGTCGAGAACTGTCTTGGGAGAAAGTCAGGTTGGGTCACTGGTATCCAGCTGGAATGGAAGGAATCGGAAAAGATACTACATTGAAGAAACGGATAAGTGAACTTGGTTGAAGTGCCCGGAGGTTCTGGTCTTGATGCTTTTTAAAGCAGGAAAATACACCGTGACACCTTAGAGTATTCATAGTAGTTCTATTTTCACTTTCAGTAGATTGAAAATAAATTCAGCTGTCCCTCAGAAAATGCAGTTAATACCAGCAAAAGTCACTCTGTTTTTGATGCCTCCCAAAATGTTGTAGTACACAATATTGTAATCCTGAAGTTCTGAAATAAAAATATATTAATGTGATAAAATACATAAATTTATTATTGCCACATTTTCACATAAGTTTGTTTGGGTTCCTCTTTTAGTTTTAGGCTTTTTTTTCTTTTTAAACATTTTTGCAATTTGCTTTCTGATTTTGGTCTGAAAGCTATGTGAAAGCTGTGTCATTAGAACAACTTTTTGGAAAGTAGAGTACATTTTTAGAGGAATATTTTTTTCCTCCTGGACATTTAAAACTACATTTATATGAAAAGTTTTTGTCTTGCTGACTGAGCATTAATGTTCTGAAAGATGTGCCTTGCAAGTAAAGATAGAATTGCTCTTTATAGACGTGCTGTTTCATCATAGTGTAGGTTGCTACAAATCTCATGTCGTGAAAAATCCTCTTCATTTCTTCAAAATCTGTGATTGAGGCCATTACAAGATTAGAAAAAGTGAGATATTTTCTGTTTCTAATACAAGATTAGTTTCTGTGGCCTAGACTATCTAGTTCCATGCTTTGTTCCTTCCTGTTTGTCATCAGTTTAGTTTCAGCCAAGTTTAACATTTCCAGCTAGTCTGGTCTTGTCAGGATATCATTTTATAAGAGTAATTTTGGAAACACAGGATAAGGGTGGAAATACGGTTCTCGTGTGCAAAAATCCATTCATATAAAGGAACTATGCTGGAAGGATTAAGGGTGTGAAACATGTCCCTTTCATGGCAAGAATAGGATAGATAAGGTGCAAGGGTGGTTTTTACTGGTGAAAGTCTTGTATCTCTAACTCTCACAGTAATTTGCACTTCTGAAAATAAGACACAGCCTTCACTTTTTTTGCTTCTCTATTTCTCTTCTGCTGTAGCTATTATGTTCTGTAGCACTATATTTTAATATATAATACCTAGATGCTACAAGAGCTCTTGAAATTATTTTGGTCATCATGACATTTCTTGAGTAATAAAATGTAAAAGGCTACTGAAAATTACTTCTAAAGCTTAAAACTTGATAAAATTTCAGGATTGATCCAAAATTTCAGATATTAAAAACTGAAGATAAATTTTTTGCTTCAGGAATATGTTTTGGTTTGTTTTCTGTAATTATACCATGTGTTTGATTTTAAGTGCAAGTGTAAATTCATGTAGGCTCTATTGAGGATCTAACAAGTGTACAAACATATCCCTTAGTGTGGAGCAGCAGTGCTGCCAGAAAGAAATTAAATTTTTGTAGAAAAATTGATTTATTTCTGGGGACTATTTTACTTTCTTGATAATACAGAGAACAGCTCTCGACTCTTGCCTCATAATCCCAGCACACAGGCCTGTGACCATGAGACGTGCTCTAATTTAGACCTTTTCCTGTCAGGGGTCCACATTATTCATGTAGATGCCAGCTCTGATACTTGATTTGTTATTCAAAGACTTATCTGGAAAAGAGGTTCCCAAAACAAGAGAAGTACTGGTGCTTCCCTGCAGCAGAACAGCAAGCCCTGCAGTTGGACTGAGCCTGGCTGGAAAACATATCCAAATTTTCATCACCAGCCCCAGAGATATTCTGCTTCATGCAGCCCAAGATGGCATTGTATTGTGTGCCAAAGAAAATGCTGATCTGTGAAAAAGAAAGGATTCCATTTTTTTGAAGAGCCAAGCTATTAGAAGGCTTGCTGCATTATTTTGCTGCCACAAACTTTGCTTGCCAAGCCTGAAAAACCTATCAGGAAGCACCTGCTTTCAAGAGCAAACTATTCCATTATTGCATTTAGTTTATTGTGCCATTCACAGATTCTCCCTGGAAGCCATGAATTAGCCATGATAAATGAACACCAAAACATTCAAGTGCTGTGCAAACTGCTACAATACTCTAAGCATTAAAACAGATGAAATAAAATCACTGTTCTCAGCACAGCAATATGTCAAAATTTAATAGCTAGAAATAGAGCTACTATCAAAATAAGAAACACTGTAACAAGGATTCTTTCTCATTAACTTCACTTTAGAAAAATAGTTCACTGAATAAATAGTTATGTACATCTTAATTAAATACAAACAATCAATTTTATAGACTTCTGAGCATCAAAAAGGTAAGAAGCCAATGCCTTCATTCTATAAATGTAAAAAACTTCCTCCTTCTTCACTCTTGCTTCTCTTAGAAAGTCATACCATAAACCAGAATATTTAAAGGTGGCAGAAGATGTCTCATAACCTTTAATAGAGCACCTGGAAACATTCTTTTCAATGACAGTTCATATAAACTGACATATCAACCATATCAGGCTGGGGAAAAACCTAATAATATTCTCCCAATTAATTCTAACCTCTTAGTTTTACTTGTAATTATTTCACTCAGCTCCTAAAACTCAGCTTATTAAGATCCATCCATCATGGTGTGCGTCACACAGCATTTCTGCTGGTGGGCTTTCTGGCCTTTGTCTTCCTTGTGAGGGGAAGTGAGAGGACCTTGCCTACACTGAACTCATAAAAGGGAAACTTGCTTTAAAATGAAGAAGAAAGCTAAACTGCAAAATAATTACTATAATTCCAGATTATTTATTTATTTAGATTACTTTTATTCCCCTGAACTTAGTCTGCTGCTTCCCTGGAAGCGACAGTCCTCATACTCATCACTTGTGAGAGTGCCAGTTGAACTATTTACCTGTACTTCACATCTGATTTATTGATGCATAAAGTGGCTGTTTTTATTTCCACCTCTTTCTTTGAGTGATCATATCTATTTATATAAAGATATTGCTTCAGTAATTTGATATATTCCAGGTGAGATTGATACAATATCAGGTTGTGATCATTTATATTTAAAAACCATACCCACAGGAAAAAAAAAAAACAAAAAAAAACCAGCAGAAATTAGCAACATTACAATAATTCACTACAAAAGACACAAAGGGAAGGTCTGTAGCTCCCCTGACAGTTCAAGCAATCATTCCCAGGAGACACATATCAGCAGAAAAATTAATAAATTAACTGTTTATCCTATCTGAAGCATGACTTCTTCTGTAATTAAAGCAGGTTATCACCTGCCTATATGCTTCTCTATTTATAAACTTATTTGAAATACAAACTGTTGAAATGTCCAAATAGATAATTGCTTTTCTGAAGATACTGTTGGTGTCAAAAGGAAGCACATTTTTGATACAAGGCTGTTTTATTTAATCAGAACAAAAGCAGGGGGAAAAACTGCAATTCAGATAGCTCCAACTGAATGCAGGCAGCAAAGTCTCTGCATTTCTCCAAGAGTTACTGCTGCCACTATCTAATTTGATGATTAGTACCGAGTTGTAATTGGAACCAAAATCCCAAATCCCCATCTGGATCCTGCTCACAGCAGTTCAACACCTGCCTGTCTTATTTATATAAGACTCATGACTGATGTGTTTAAATGTCTGCAGTAATTTCCGCCTGTCCATCCTGACTGTTGTTGATCACTGCCTCTGCTGCAAGGATCGATCAGCAGCATGGGGAAGCATTTGGTTCATTCCAGAGCAATACCTGCTGCTCACTCAGCAACCCCATCAGTCAATCCATCTCTGCTTCTTCACAGCTGCTCCCTCCTTTTTCCTTTCTTGGCCAAACATCACTTGCACACTTTACCACCCAGGACTATCCCTTACCTCTAAAAATCAATCACCTCTGCAGTTCATTCTGTAAGTAAACTTTAAAAAAATAATCACTTTTGTGTTTAAAGTTGCTTATAATCTGGGTTTTTTAAAGGTTCTTAAAGGATAAGAATATGCTTTTTTAAAATTCTGACATCACTTATGGCTACTCTCTACAGGTACAAACATTTGTTAATTAATAATTAACTGTAATTGCTAATAAATTTGAAGAAAACAAAAATCGCTGATTCAGAAGGGAAAATGGCAAGTTTTTACAGGGAATTGAAAATAGTTGGATGCAAACCTCCACCCTATCAAAAGAAAATCTGGAAGTATGCTTTAACCTGCAAGCTTGTAAAGGATGAATCCTGTCTGTGGTCCCACACTGCACTGCAGTGAGTTCACACGATTGATGTGGGTAGCCAAACCTCCCACCCCTTTCCTTAGGGAAAGTGCTCAGTGCAGTACAATGGAAGAGCATCACCTGCCTAATTCCAGGCAAGAAGTTGTTGGCAGCAGACTCATGGACCATGCCTTGCTCTAACCATTCTCAGGTACATGCTCTGCAAGGCATATCGGCAGAGTCACTCTCCTCGTGAAGTCTAAACACCTCATATACATCAACTAAAAAAACCCCAAACAAACCAACAGCTTTGGGTAAATATTCCTGTAAACATATAAAGAGGTAGTAAGGACAGTCAGGATTTCTAATGCATCCTGGTTTCTGTTTCCAGTGCAGAAGCAACTCTTTAGCATGATTAAGAAGATAACTTAGTCATAGTTCTGCTTCAAAGAGAGCCATTAAAACCATGGCCATTAAAATCCCAAACACTAATTTACAGTAAGACCTTGAAAGGCCCCCAAAATACAGTGCATAACCACACTATTCTCTCACCTTTTTCCTCCCATGCTGTCACCCAATTATTACAGCACTGAAGCAGACACAACTTACAGCTATATATATACATTCCTCTGTAAATCAGTGATCCTGTTAATTTTCCTTAATCTTGGCAAATGTGTAGCTCAAGACCTTCCATTAATATTTATTAACTATTCTTTTCTACATTGAACTTTTAATTATTTAAATCACTAACATATAATTCTATAACTACAGGTTTTATGAGGTGCATTCTTCTTCCCACTGTTCTGAAAGTGAAAAAAATAAAATGTTAAGTCCAAATTCCAAACCTCAAGATCTTTCAATGCAATAAAGATGCAATCCAGTTTAATAAATGCAGTGAATGTCTTATCATCTCAGAAACATAATTAATACAGTAAAAAGAAATATGTGGATTAAAATACCGTGTATTTTGATTTCAACCATTAAAAAGCACACAAAAAAAGTAAAGAAAACAGCTTGTCACTGATACACTGTGATTATTATTGACTTTTGAAGGTTTTTTACTCTCCAGAGTCCTTTTGATTTTCCAAAAAAGACGATTTTTTTTTTCTGCAAAAATATTTTCCTCTAAAACAATATCGTTTCCCTATTGTTTTTCATATCACTATAAATTCCTAAACTAAATTGTGAGAAATTCCTAACTAAAATGTGAGGAAAGGCATAACTTTTGCAAAAACACAGTTATCAATTGTCCAGGAGTTATCTGACATTCAGGGGAAAAAAATCAAGCTATTTGTCCAAGGACAATTTTCTCATTCTAAACATCAAATAAATTACAAAAGGACCAGCTCAGAATTCTCTTTCATATCTTTGGAATAAGATTCCTAGTCACATATCATAACTAGCTATTGAGTGAGATGGAAGACAAAAAGAAAAGGCCACCAAAAAAAGCCATAATAATGAATTTTAGGTCTACTTGGCTCAGATGAATCCTTCTTTATTTCTATAGGTTGAAAAAAGAGAAAAAAACAAAATAATCCTAGACTCCTAGTCATCAGAAGTAAGGCCTAAGGAGAAAGTGAATTGAGTGCTGGCACACTGGAAGCTGTTTTTTCTTCAAAAGATCAACAGGGAAGACAACATATTTCTCCATAACACAATTGTCTTCAGCTGTCCCTGAAATGATTGACAGCCAGCATTAAGCTTTAGGGATGCTCAGACGATATTTAATGTCAAGTTCAACGTTGAATGCGCTTGTATTTTAAGAACAACACCTGTTCCAAAGTCTTTGAATACTACTATCAGTCCCAGAAAACAGAAGGAGCCAGAAACTCTTGGCAAGATAAAGTCCAAAAGAAGATTTTTTTTACTGTTAAGAAATTCTCTCTGCTCTCTGGGATTTGAGAAGGTTGTGTTTGTTTCTTTATTTCATTGTGCCTCCCCTTCCTCCACCTCTTTCCCTTGCCATCCTTTCTTTTTTTCCTTATTTCTTATTTATTTATTTTTAGATTGAGTGGGCAAGAAACAAAATTACTCTGTGAGCAGGTTGTTCCTTACCTGCTTTTTTCTTTTAGTCACTTCAGCACAAGGTAAGATGAGCTTGCTTGTGATAATGCAAAACTGCTGTAGCAACTGCCTTTGTTAACCTTTTCCAGGCTACAGTATATGTAATATATGTACCATGTTTTTCTTTGAAAAATTCATTCCTCAGACTAATACTAGGAGCATTGAATGCTCTGTAAACCCATATCTTGCCTGATTTATTTTAATATATTCATGTACATCTATTTGCTTACACTTCTACCTGTGCTTGAGGCAGTGTTTTTATTGTATTTCTATTCTTTATTGCCCCTGAAAAATACTCTGAGCACCTTTACTTCACATCCAAAAAGACTGGGAATGCATATAAAATTGCTACCTGCACAAATAAAACAAAAATTGATAAAATAGAAGTTAAATGTACAAATGTAATGATAACAATAAGAGAAAACTGTTTTCAGGATAAACCTATTTACTCACTGAAATGCGTAGACAGAGAAAAACGTATATATATGTTTGGGGAACGGAAAAAAGGGACATTTACAGAAACTCTCCAGTGGGAATTCAGATAATCATCTGTGGTTTAGAAACACGAAAAAATTTCTTCCACTCACACAAAGTACACGTTGATTCAAATATATGTAACTTCAAAAACACAGATTTGATTTGATGACTGCACTGTGTATCAGGTTTCTACCCAAAAACAATACAGAAGATAATATTCTTTTGTTACTCAGGAAAAAAAGTCCCTTATTTATTGAATATTTTCACTCTTAAATCTCAAATGCTTGCCTTGAATTCAAATACAGGGTTTATTTCTGAAGTAATGATGTGTGCTATTAGTCCAACTTTATATTTATAATATTAATCTAAGATTAGTGTGATTACTGAATTATATAGCCTCTGAATGGAAGAACTACAGAATTATCATCCTGTCTTATTTCTGTCTAGCAAAAAATAAGAGAACATCACCCAAAAATTTTAATACATCCGTATTTTCTCTAGCAATAACATGGTCTCTGAGTAAAACATACACTAATGACCATTTTTCATTATTTTAAAGTGATTGCACATTAAAAATAATGCCTGAATACCTTTTTGTTTGCTTGAATCAGATCCTTGGGACTAGAACTCAAAAATTAAGCAAGACATGGTCTTAAGATGCCTTGAAACCCTTCCAATTCCATCTTTCAGGTCCAATTTCAGCTCAAGTTAGAATCAGAAGTTACTCTAACTGCTGAAAGTGAAGAAAACCAGATAAACTGACCTTAAATTATGAAGTTCTACACCCCCAAAACTTGTGCTAAAAGAAGAGGAAAAGATTTTCCAGTTAGCTGCCTAATCTAGCCACTTGATTACTTCCAGCAAAGAGCAACAACACAACACAGGTTCTAACATCCAATCCCTGGTTTGTATTAAAACCTATATTTGCCTTTTTTAGTAATGGAGCTACAGCAAGGTGCAGTGCTGGTCACATCTTATGGAGAAAAGTAGAGAGAGGCAAGGTCTGCTTTTCTGAGCTGAAAACAGGCAATATTCTTTCCAGTGTTGACTGTATATTTTTCCAGTGACAAATGATTAATTCACTACCCCCTATTATTTTCTTGTTCAAGGATATGAGTAAAAAGCACTAAACAATTCTGCATTAACATAGGAGCAACAACAGAAGTATCTTTGGAAATTTCCCTCTGGCCAACTCACCCCATCTCTACAACAAAGAACTTGACCAGCTTCCCTGCTCTTATTCCTTCAGAAGGACAGTTTGACAGATCACCAGATTTTCCATTGTCACTGCCTTGAAGTCTCTTTGACTTTGATCAGTGCTTATCATAGTTTGAGTCATCCTTCCTTGGTCACAGGATTTTACAGAATGTCAGAATAAACTCAGTTGGAAAAGACTTCTGAGATCATCAAGTCCAACCTATGACTGAACACCACCATGTATACACCAAGTGCCATATCCAGTCTTTCCTTACACACCTCCAGGGACAGTGAAGAATTTCTTTCTAAAGTCCAACCTAAGCTTCCCCTAGGACATCTTGAGACTGTGTCCTCTTGTCCTGTCACTGGTTGCCTGGAAGAAGAGACCAATCCCCACCTGGCTACCCCCTCCTTTCAGGCAGTTGTAGAGAGTGATAAGGTCTCCCCTGAGCCTCCTTTTCTCCGGGCTAAACAGCTCCAGTTCCTTCAGCTGCTCCTCATAGGACATTCTTGCCCGACTTTTCACCAGCTTCATTGTCCTGCTCTGTACCTACTCCAGTACCTCAATGCCCTTCCTGATTTGGGGGGCCCAGAACTGGACACTGTATTTAAGGTGCAGCCTCACCAGTGCCATGTACGAGGCTGTGATCACTGCCCTGGTCCTACTGGCCCCACAGTTTCTAATACAGGCCAGGATGCCAGTGGCCTTCTTGGCCACCTGGACACACACTGGCTCATGTCCAGCCAGCTGTCACCCAGCACCCCAAAGGACTTTTCTGCTGGGCAGCTTTTCAGTCACTCTGCTCCCGGTCTGTAATTGGAGCATATTTTGTCTTTGTCAGGTGGACCATTCTGATCCTGGAGTCTGATCAAAAGCTTCCTCCCCCTGGAAACTCAGTTGTTGCTTCCCTGCATCTGACACTGCTGAAATTCCTTGAGGCAGTTTGAGGGAGAATCCCCAGGCAGCCGAGAAGCACTTTTATCCTTTTGAAGCTTCTGTGATACTATTAAGCAGCACATTGACTGGTGTAGAGAGGATAGGATTCACCCTGAATGAGACTGAATTTGACAACAAAGTTGCAGAAAGTGTTAGTTTATTGGCTCAGCTTAGCAGACATCACCAGTTTGTTTGTGAGACAGAAAAGTGCTGGGGGTAGCTGGGAAAGAGTGGGGGAGGAATCTGACCCTGCAATCTGGAAAGATCACTGTACACAAAGGCTTTCAGCTCTGTACCAACTGACAATGATGCAAAAGAGACAACCTGGTTCTACCCACAGTGCCAGCAGAAGTGCGCTGACATCACATTTGGTATGCTTAAATCTGTATGTTCTCATCAGGTACTTTTCAATCACACCTCAAGGGTAACTAAAACAATCAGAAAACTGATTCCATTTTATCAGGAAGGAAACCCCCCCCCAAAAAAAAAGCAGTTCTGAAAATTGCTGCTTAGGTGCAAAGATCCTTTTGATAGTACTTGAGCAGGATTTTAATTGGAAAATATATTTGAATATAGAAGTTGTTCAGTAAATAGAGAATTTACAAATTATCACCATTGACACTGAGCAAGAAGGAATTTACTCAGCTTGATCTTCAGGTTAGACGGATAGTGTAAAATTGTCAATAAGAATGTGAAGTACACGCTTAATTTGGAATCTGATCACATATGACAGAGAGGAGATAATTATAGAACTTCAGCTGTCATTTCATAGTATAACTATACACAAAGTTGTTGTTCTTTTTTAAATACAAATTAATAAGGCTATTTGCTGAATCTCTGTTAACTTTACTCCCTGAGAAAGTCTCACAAATATTCAGAAACCACCACCTTAGTGTGTATTTAATCTATTTAAATAAATAAATATTGCATGCAGAATATTTATGTACATGTGTGTATATATATATATATATGAAAACAATAGAACATAATTTCCTACCATGAAACTATTTCTGAATAGGGTTAAGAAGCAACAATATGCAAATTTTCCATTCAAAAGCTTGAAGTGAAATAACTCACTTTAGACATTCAGTCATTCAGTTTCATAATATTTGGTGGTGGGGTTAATTATAGGTTTATATTTGAAATATTTTCACACTTGAAAATGCTATTTTGTCTCAAAAACATAAAAAGAAAAACAAAACTAAACCAAGCAAAACCCTTAAACCACACACCACTCACTTGAAAATGCTTGTCTTTGTTTTCCATGTGTGCAATAAACACATTGTTAACAGAGGGGACAAAAAGTCTTTGGATGACTTGGAGTGTTTACATTTTGGATGGAGAGGGAAACATTGTGAGAAACCATGAACTTAAATTAAGATGTCAGGAACACAAAAGATATTTTTGAGTTGGAAGAAGATGTCAGTATAAAAGAACATAGGCAGAGCCAAGAGCTCTGCCTTGGAAATCCAGAGAAGCAAACCTTTAATGCTGTTCTTCCATATGTGCAACACAGGTAGTGGGAAATTTGCAGGAGACTTCTGCAATCTCCTGCACAGCTAATAGTAACCCCAAAATTAATCTAATTGCTTTCTTTAGCAACTGTTATTGGTTTTATATATAAAGAATACTTATGTGTAACATACTGCAAAAAAAATATCTACTGGGAGAATTCTGAGCAGCTGAAGCACCTGCCAAGAGCTTGTTTTATACATTTTTTGAGATATGCAGTATTTCATAGTGTAATTTATAACTGCTAATTAGACATAAATCACTGCAATAGTATAGTTTAAAAAGCTCTATCAATGAAATTTTTAAAATTCCGTGCAAAGCAAAGCATATTTTCTATTATTATCTGGAATCCCTTCTTGCACTTTTGCCCGGAATTAGAATTATCCCTCTTCTGGATTAAAGATGCATTGGTGGATTAGTCTATCACTGATGACAACATAATATATCCTTCCCAGAGGCTTAAACTGAAAAGAGGTCTGTTAACTACAGACTGTATTAAAACAGGGAAAAAAAAGAAAAAGAAGAAAAAAAAAAGGACATTGGATATGAGACCATATTTTAACATTTAAATATCATCATGTGGGAGGTCAAAGTTAGTGAAACGTAACCTCAGGTTCAGTGCCATGTATCAATCCTACTCTTTCTACAGACTGTATTACTTGTAAAACTAGTAAGGCATGGGACTGATTCCTGCAAGGATTAGCCATGCATACTACTTCTAGCTTTAGCCACCTGAGCAAGCTCAGGAATATCAGCCACACAGGCAATTTAAATGAAAAATAAATTGGTTTTAATTTTTCTACTTGATGGTCACATACATACACACATTTTGAAAAATTGTGCTTCTCTATTTGTATTTTTTTTTGGCCAGTTAAAAAAGTATTAATTTTATATTTAAATTTAGCATTTCCAAAGCAACAAAGCAGATGAGCTGTTTCTGAACTACTTTCTATTTCTGAAACTTTGTTTCAGATGACATGAAGTTGATTCATCACTTTAACACTCTAAAGGAGATGTTACATTATTCTGTATTTTAAGAGGCATGCTAGCAGTTTTCCATAGAATAGTATCTTCCTGCAAAGTTTTTCTAGGTGTAAAACCATGTAGGACATAAAACATCTTTCCGTGTGAACATCCTGGAGTATTTCACATGCCAATAATTGTACAATGACAACTTCTAGAATACACCTGTTTAATATTTTAGCCAGATTCTGGAAAGCTAACTAAAAAGAAATATTTCAATGCCTCTAATAAATTGACAGTGTGCTGTACTTTCTGGTGAACTTAAACACCTAATTACATTCTTTTTCAATTATATCCCAGGAAAAAGCAGATGAGTTGTTAGCATTAAATTTCAATGTAAGACACTGGGATCTGTTTTTTGTTTAAGAAAAGGTCAGTCCTTCACTTCATGAAAGTCAGTAAAATCATTGGCTTAAAAAGGTAGCTCAATATGGGTGTGGAATCCAGCTAAGAAATAAGCTTTCTACCACACTGGCCTGTTGGTGTCACTGAGAAGATGGGGATTAGACATTTTACTGGTGTTTTATTTAATAAGAGACCTGGATGTCATCACTAATGTTGCTTGCTAAATTGAATCTTTGAAGAACAGTATAGAATATGTGAAGTGTTTGTATGTACAGCTCACACGCTGTGTGCTCCATCCTTTGAAAGGAAACCATTGTGAAGGGGGAGGGTCCTGAGCACAAAGAAGGGAAGAATTGCTTTTCTGGCAAATGGCAGTATCAGCAACAAAACTCTAATAAGAGCCACATGCTTCAATATGCAGTAAATAATACCCATACACTTTGTAGAAATAAAAGGTTGGAGGATGGCAGTAAGGGACTTTGAGTTCTGTAGTCAAAGGAATTTAAAGGTACATCCAAGTAGTCTTATGAGGGATTGCTTTATAGTGAAGTATCAGTTACACACAGCCCTGGATCATAATTATCTGTGTATCCTCAGACTAGCAGAGCAGTTATAATGCAGTTCTGTGCTTCTCTGCAATTGATCTCTGTGACTGAATCGTTTTCTTGACGTTTTACAACTTGCTGATTCAGTAATCACAGTTCAGCTGTCTTAATCACACGGTAATTGAACCATAGAGGGAATGCCAATAATCAAGAAGATACCAAACCAATTAGACAGCAATGTTTTCAGTCAAGAAACAGCTAACAGCAACTCAAATCTGAGTTTATTCTCCACTATCGAGGTCTAGATTTCTTAGAAGGGAATTAAAGGGAAGAAGGCAGTCCATCTTGGCCCAAATCCGCTATCTCCCTGCTCCTTTTATTATGCGCGAGCCCCGTTAAAGAAGAAACAAAAGTCAAGAAACAGGCGGGTCC
>VXBC01007998.1:237274-329756 GCA_013399945.1 Ploceus nigricollis
CGAGCCGTGCGCGGCGGGGAGCGGAGCGGAGCCCGGGCCGGGACCCGCCCAGGCCGGGACCTGTCCGTGGTCCTGCAGCTGGGCCGCCACCGCCGCCAGAGCCACTGTCCAGGGGCCCTTGGCCCCTTTCTTTCTGCCTGCCTCCAGCAACGCCCTGCAACAGCTGCCGTCACTGCTGAGCCCGATTTACAGAAATTCAGCTTTTGGGGAGATTTCGAACCCCCTCAAGGCTAGGGGTACTTAACAAAAATAAATTCCCCAAACCTCCTACCAAAGCCCTGCCCAGGCTCTGAGCGTGCCTTTCCCTGGCGGTCTCTCGGCTGCCCAGGGCGCGGGGGAAGCCCCAATCCAGCGCGCAACTTTCCTGCAGGGAGCCGGGCTCAGCCCCCTCGGAGCCCCCGCGAAGGGGATCGAACACGGAGGGGGGACCTGGCGCCCTCCTCGCCTCCAAAGCTGTGGAGGAGCCAGGCAGGAGAGCGGGATAGGCTGGGAGCTCCCTCGCTTCGCCTTCCTCATTGCCGGCTTCTGGTACCAGGGAAACCCCGGGGGGCGGAGGGAAGAGGAAGCTCCCACCGTACGCGNAAGGACGGGCGGGAGGAGAGCAGGGAGCTGGGGAAGAGCCACCTTTATCCACCTGTAGCGGAGTCGGGTGGGGCGGGGCAGCGCAGGGACCGGCGGCCACCGGGGGCTACGGAGCATCCTCCGCCCCCGGCAGCCTCAGACACGTTTCGGCTGCAGCACCTGAGAAGGGNGAGCCAGGCAGGAGAGCGGGAGAGGCTGGGAGCTCCCTCGCCTCGCCTTCCTCATTGCCGGCTTCTGGTACCAGGGAAATCCCGGGGGGCGGAGGGAAGAGGAAGCTCCCACCGTACGCGCAATGCCCCCCGTGCATCCCCTTCTCCGGGAGTCCGGAGCCCCAGCCCAGACTCACGTGTGCCGTCAAACCGGGTGGCGATGGTGTCGAGGAAGGTGTTCTGGGGTGCCAGTAATCCCTTCATAACCGGCATTTTTCCAGCGCGGTGCGAGGTTCCCCATCAAAGTTTGTCTACGAGGGTGGCTCGAGAAGAAAGTGCAGAGGGCGCCCGGGNCACCTGAGAAGGGTCCCAGGCATCTCAGCTCACAGGGACCCTCTTTTATGAGTAATAGTATTGCAGGGTTAAGCACGGGCTTACTTTGCTGCAAGAAGAAGCACCCTTGGTAGATAGCAAATGCCTCTGGAGGTGCTCATTGGAGAGTGAGACTGGGACATGGATAATTCTCCACCAGTTGTGTGGCCTCAGACATTATTTTCATGGTTAGGCTATTTCATTTATTTAAGGAATAGGCATTTTTCTGTGATTGTTAGTACATCCTATAACATTCTTTCAACATTCTTCCCTGAAAAATTCCTGAATTTTTTTTTTCTGCCAGCCAAAGAGAGAATGAATACATATCCTAGCCCAGAAGGTCTAATGTGTAAATTCCAATAAATAAATATTTAACAATAGTAATAAAGAAGTGGCATTCCATATTCAGATGAGTAACCTGCTCAGACTGGTACCATGGCTCTTTAAACGCTGCCAGATAACTCTCCATAGTACAATCATTTCACTTACTGTAGCAGCAATGACAAAACTTCCCCATGCTCTTTCAGGATTAAAAGTCCCTAGAGAAATGAAGTGGGAGTACACTCCTTAATCTACGAAGTCACTGTGCAGAGGAAGCCTGTTGGGTTCTTGCTATTTTACAGTACTGCTATTTGTATATTTTGCTATTCCTGTTTATTTAGGATTCTCTCTTTCTCCAGACCGTTAGAAGACTTTGATTCCCACTTTTTAGCATAAGCAGCACAGAGAGGTTACAAAAGAGAAAAAAATTATCTTTCTTTACAACAGATAATGAAACATAAATCCCCCCCAGAACCTCAGAAAATGCTGATACACAGGGTTTCTAGCACAATATAAAGCCTACCCATGGTAACCTCACCTTGGCTCTGGAGAATGCAGCAGTATTTTGCTGAGATCATGAATCTGTCCAGTTGCCCTTGTACTAGAAGCCTTTCACAAACTAGTTGATATAGAGCTGCCAGATCAATTTTCAGAAGGAGCACATGAACTGAGAGACTGCCTGTACAGTACTTTGGAAGTCTTCAAGGTCTCAAGTACTATCAGTTTCTTGCTACCTGATAATCTTCAAATTCATGTTAGTCTTGTCCTTAAAGTATATAAGCAGCAGCCTTGTCCTTAAAATATACAATTTTTAATACCAGCTGTTTTTAATTTTCATTATTATTCTCATATCTTCCAGTTCAATATAAGCAGAGTCACGAAATTAATTTCTGCTGATAGTTTTCCATTTAGCCTCTCTGGCTAGTTGGGTTTGATGGTACATGTACTCACTAGTGAAATAAAGAAAATCCTGTTTCAATACCTGGAAAACCCTGAAAAGCATGATCAGGTTTTCACTTCTGCCAAAGTGCTCAGCAAGAGAGGTTGTTAAGATAAATCCAAACCTTTGAAACCTGACAAAAGACTTGCCTATGTTGTAGCCTGTGGTGCTGCAATTGTGTTTCAGTTTGCATTTTTTTCCATGGTCTGCCCAAACAGCATTTAAGTAGGGATGCAGTGAAAGAGAAAGGAATGCATTCTTAGTCCCAGTACAGGCAGTCAGGAGAAGCAAACCCATATATACATTTAGACATATAAGTGTATTTCTCAATTTTGGTCATCACAAAAGGGAAAAGAGACAATTTTCCAGGGGAGTCAAGCTGTGCCTGATTAAGTCTGCAAGCCCATAAATGGCTAGACCAAGTCTGAACTGTTATCATAGTGTTTTGAGGGCTGTATGTCATAACAGCTTCAGTAAGTTTAGAGCTTTACTAAGAGCTCATGGAAATTTCTTAATGATGAGACTAAAAATGTTTTAATAAAGCCTTAGGACTTAACTTGGACAAAGAATGCCAAACTGTTATGCAAACACACAGCTCAGAAAGGATGGATAAGTGCCAGAGTAGTTACATGGCATATTCCACGTTGATGGGGTGAACACAAATTAGTTATTGAAGTTCACCACTGGCCAGGGGGATGTGATAGCAATGGCAGTGAAAGCTTGACCAACAGGGAAATTCTGCTGATACACAAGAGGGAAGGATACCAAATGCTGCTGAAAGTCTCTTCATCTCTGAAAACTTTGGGAAAGAGGAAGGAAATTTGCTGTTCTTCAAAAGTACTCACAATCATGCCATACTGTTATAAATTGCTTATAAATGGAAATGGCTGTGTACCATGAACAATTGCTAACAATTAAGCTCCTAAAATTTGTGTTTGTGTTCTATGTATCACAGAGCAACCACTCAAATGCCTCTGAAATAGAACTAATAAAATATATTACAAAAATAATGTACATAAAAAGGCTCAAACTACAAAAGATTATAAATTGAAGTGCAATATCCTATTTTGCACTTGTATTTAGCATATTCTAGAGACTTTTACTCATAAGAGTAAAATCATCCTTAATACAAACTGGTACTTTAGAGAGTTTACTGCAAAACACAGACGCTTAAAGTTGCTCAAAGCAGACAAATTTAACAGGCTGAAATTTCACTGAGCAAAGAAATAGTTAAGAAAAGCAGACAAGAGCTGAGCATATGTAAAAGGGATGTAAAAGGAGCAGCTGAAAGTTTGCAGTCAATAGAAAATTATTTTTCGCCTTTAAACGAAAAGCAAACTAGGGACTCTGAATAGTCACAGACACACATATATATATTAATGTTTAAGGAAAATTAAAATAAAAACCCGGGTGATTTTTATCTTGTTTCAAGAAACCAGCTTTCAATTTTGCTGTATTAATTTCTAATATCTGGAATATCTGGACATAGTGCCTAATATAATACTTATTTTTGCTGGCAAGGACAGGTAAGCAAGAGTTGGAATCTAACTTTGATTTTTTGTGTATAAATCTATATCCAATTTAAATAAATAGCCCACTCCCCATATTCCTTTCTTTTTCACTGTGGAGCATTTTGCTGAATTCAAAAGCATAAATATATGTAAAAATATATGGATAAGAGTTACAGATAAACAGTACCAAAGCTGAGAAATTAGGTACTGATAGCACTGCTGCTACTCTTCAGGATGCCATTAGCATCCAGAGATTGCAAATGAAGTTTACTCAGAGGCTTAGAGTTTAGACCAGAAGGACTATCTAAGAAAATAAGGTTTGCCACTTCAAATTATTCAACAGTATATAGATAAAATCTCAGCCATACATTTCCCCCTACTTATCCACAGCTACTTGGGCACTTAACATAGCACATTACATTGTGAGGCATGGTATAATCTCTATTATTGCTTGTTATCCAGAAATGTGGGCATGGGCAGAGTTTTGCACAAAATATAAGCAAGGAGCAGCATGTTGTGGCATTTTTGCTCATAACTTTTCTTCATTTATGATTTAACCAACAGAACTTTCCCCAAATTTTGTTATTAATATTCCACAGTATCATGAATTACCTCATAAAGCAAGAAATCAGGAGTTGCTTCCCTGGCATAACCATTTGACCTCAACTTACCTGCTACAATTATGCAAATGAAAGCAGATAGTGAAAATCAAATTAACAAAGACTGCCTGCAGCTTACTTTTATGCTTGAAATGCCACCCACTTATTTGTTTGTTAACCCTGGCATCCAGTGGAAAAAAAAATGAATTATGAAAAAGCCTGAAAATACCAGGAAATGGCAAAGAATGGCAACCTGCTGTTCATCTGCAATGAGCAGGCTAATTTAGTCTGAAGTAGTGTGTGTTAAGAATATTATCCTGATAAATGATTGTTGTGCTTCAAGAAATGCTGGCCCCTGCCTTTTGTTGTGCATAAGCCAACAAGAGAACTTTTCAAGAATAGAGCTGCATAATTAAATCTCTGACAAACAAGGGACAATTTGGGTTGAAGTTTAAATGCAAAGCCAGCACATCTGGCTCAGGAGGAGACTAAGTTCTTACAAACCGGAAGAAGTTGCAAGCAAACAGAAGAATCCATATATGGTGGCACTTTGAATGAAGTTAAAGATTCAAACCTCACTTTTCCTCTGCTCCTGGCAGACGCCCATTTAATATTTTGGCAAAAGCCTAATTTCTCTTTAGTACTGGTGTTAAAGGATGCAAACCTAATGTTCAGAGACATGCCATTCACTAATATACTGAAAAAGCACTGTGGTAGATGCACAAGATTCTAATTATACTGATATCACCATTGTATTAGGCTGCAACTTATGCTTTTGTTTTCTTTTGAAATATATAGGTAATCATGGATAAGGTTTAATTCCGTTATACATATTGCTCAACTAAGTAGATTAAAGATTTATACAATATTGATTTGTGTTTTGTATGGTTAGAAAGCTCTTCTTACATTCACAGACCCAGGTTTCATGTGTCCATTGGATTTACAAGGAGAGGAGATGCTGTCTCTTGTTTTTTACAAAGTAGAAAAAGAATTAAGATCTAAAGGTAGCTCTGTTGTCAAACAAAAAAAAAAAGTTCAATGGTGAATAGACTATCAGACCTCAAAATTAATAATATTATAAAATTTGTTTTCCACTTTCCTTTCTATCAAAGATTGTGTGGATATGGTTAATGCTCAGAAAACAACAAAATTTCACAAAAACATCTGATAAAGCTAGAAATAAATTGGCAGTTGTTATTGAAGAGATTGGATAGCATTCAGAAAGTTATTGAACCATATTTCAAACAAGAAGGAATTAAGAAGACACTCAATTGCTCTAACATTAAGTGAGCACCATCATGTGGGGAAAAAATCATTGTTTATTGGAAAAAAGTACTGCATAAAGGAGAAATGTACCTCTATGCACAAAATTAGCACCCAAAGCTGAATAAACAATATCTGTTTTGAGTGGAGTTTGGTTTTCATTAGAAAACAAAACCAAAACCCCCTGCAAACTAAAGCCAAAGCCCTCAAAAATAATATTACTAATGTTAAATAAAAAGTAAAATAAAACTGTGTGACTGTCGGTCACACAGTTCTGGTGACAAACCTTATAATTAACTAAATAGGAACAGAATTTTCTTCTTAAAATTGTTGCAATAAAACAAAGATAAAAAGAAAGTTGAATTCAGAAGAGACTGAGGCATTGTAATTGCTTATTTTGTATTTCCTAGGTATGAAAGACATCATAAGCCTTTCACCCTCACTGTGGCATTAGAGGCAATGTTGATGTTAAAGGATGTTGTAGATTATTCCATATCTCAAAAAAGTGGCCAATTCAGTTCACCTGTTAAAAAGGAGTGTTAATTTTGTTCCAAATTCTTTCTTTTGAAAAGAAATGAATTCACTTAGTGAACATCAAAATAGCTGTTGACAATATTTTGTATGGCAATATCAGAACTTTTCTTTTTTATGACCTAGAGTTTAAAATACTTTCATTATAAAATGTAATCCAGTACCATTTATCTGCTTGAATTCAAAGACTACAATACCAGAATTATTTGCAAGGCAAGATTGTGCTCAGAGAAAATCAAGGAGAACTCAGTCCAAAAGTTTAAGAGGTGATACTGATTGGATGAGACATAAGGATGCTTTGAATACAGAATAATCACAAGCACAGCTCTAGATATGGGATTTTCTCTTAAGCCTTAAACATCATCTTCCTACATGCAGGTGTAAAAAGTGATTCCTCCCACAGATCCCTCCAAGTTAATTAGAATTTGTGCTACCATGCTTCCCCACAGATATCCCCTGAACACTGGGAAATAGCTATCTAAATTTCATGATCACATTCTAAATACCATTATTGAAAAGCAACTCCAAAGACAGAAAAAATCCCTTCATAAGTACACCTATTTTAAAATCCTTAAACCAGATCAGCCTAAAACAATTTCTTCTGTTCTTTACCCGATATTTTTTGAGCACAATTTATATTGTGCTTAAGCATCTTCAATATCACCAAAATAACTTGCATGACTCAGACATATTTTTCCTGACTTGCACCAGTGCAATAAAGAGCAGGATGAGACACGCCAGCTGGTTTGACTTTATTAATTTTTCTGACCTGCAAAGCACCGTGGATAAGGCTGAAAGAATTAAGCAGTACAGCTATGCTTGTTCCTAGCACTGTTGTGGTGCTGATGTGAAATAAGATTTTGGTGACCATCCATGAAGTGACAAGAGAGCAGGAAGTGAGAGCAACATTGTTTGTTATAAATCACTGCAAGTCACGAAAGACTACCAAGACATAGAATACTCAAAAGGAAACAGAGTAGTACTTCACTAGATGTCATCTTCAGATTTTTCAGTGCAATTGCCTTGACAGAGAATTCATTAATAAAAAGCCTGGGTGGCATTACTAGGTCTTATTCCTTCTTTTCTCTCAGATTTTACTGCATTTTAAAAAGTGAAAATCTAATATTAAAATACAAGAATAATGTTTAAAACAAGTTAAAAGCATTGGAAAATTCCAAGCTCATAATGTACGAGTATTTTTAATCACTTCATGTCATAAAGACACAGAAATTAGTGCTATGATGTATGTACTTTTAATAGACCTTTATATTAATATATAAATTAGACATGACATCTAATTTATCTACCAAAAATATCCTCCTAGAGAGACATAGGTGAAAATTCTCTGATATTTAGGAGTTTTGATGGTAAATATGAATACCACTCAATTATATGTCTTGTCTGGGTGTTAGCACATTTTCTCTAAGGTGCAATTAGCAAGCTTTGCAGAAGTCAACAGCAATAACTTGAAGTCAGGTATTAAGTTTTGCTTTAAAAAACTCCCAACAGAGAAAATTGAAGTTCTCTCCATTACGTAAGTGTGATCAGCATATTTTTTAGTACTTTTCATAATATCTGAACAATAACTGGAGGATGTGAACTTAATTCTTTTAGCATTGTTTTACACGGAAATAATTCAGGATCAATACTTATGGCAGCTCAAATGTACCTTCTACTTCAATACATATGGGAAGTGACTTTAATTGGCATGTACTTTAAAGATATCTTGAGGTGTTTAATCTTTGCCATAGAAGATTGTAAAGACAATGATCACAGAGATAAAAATGTGCATTTAATGTATCATTAAAATGTCATGAGCAGTAGCCTAAGAAAATTCCCAAATTGTTAGAGAAAAATGTGTTTAACTCTAAAATATATTACTATGGTTCCAAAATACCTGTCTATAAAAGTGTAAATGCAGTTTTAAAACTCCAAGATGATTTATTAGTATAAGTACAGGCTCACCAAGAACAAATGCTTTGCCAAGAGTTAATTGAAACAATAATAAACTTGTCAGAGCACTGAATGTATTTAATACCTTTTCCTAATTGAAGAAAGAGTGAGGAGGAAAAGGGAGTACTGATTTAAAAAAAATATTTGAAGGGAGTTAGCATTTTTTCAAGAATCCTTGCATCAATTACACTAGGAAAAATTGGTTAAGATACTGCAATATATACATCCTTTCAGAAATATTAGAAAAGTGCCATTTTCCACAGATTTTAGATAAAACTCTTTTTAACTACAGTTCAGGTTACATGACTTTTCTATTGCACCAGTGATAACTGAATTTTCTTCTACTTAAGTCAATTGCATGACTATTTAAAAATAAATTTAAAACCCCTACAACACAAGAAATCATCCACAACCTTTTGTTTTGCAGTAAATCTTACTTCTACATAACAAGTTCTTCAGAAGACAACAGTTAAACAGCAAGTAATTAAGGAAAAAGAGTCTAACTTGATCCATCAAGGCTGTAACAGATCAGCCTTAATACTGATTGATTTGCTTTTTAATCTTCTCCAACTCATCAACTTCTTTTCCATCTTAATAAGAGTTTCATTAGTTGTTCTTCTCATGAGACCATTTAAACAGAAGAACCAGTAGATACTTCAGTAGTCAGAAGCAATGTTTCTCTATCTGGAAGATATTCCAAGTCTTCACAAATAAATCATACAAACTACCCTGTTTTCACCCTTGTTAGAAAAAAGTATATCTTACTCCCTTATTTTGGAGAGATTTTCATCAGTATGTCTTCCCTGAATGAGTGCTTTGAGTTAGACATTTGCAAAGAGGAACACTGCAAAAGGGTAGAGATAGAGAAAGGAGACTGCAGGAAAGAAGTTTCATTGTTCAGAGAAAGAATCTCAATGACTAAGGCAAAGAATTGGCAAAGAAATCCTATGGGAGTAGACAGTTAAGGAAACATCTAATAGGTGAAAGTTGCCATGTTTGGCACAGGACTGAGTTTTGGACTAAATCCGTTGTGCAGTACTCATGACAACGGGCAAAACAGGGTTTAAGTAGGAGGAGAAGAAATCAAGGGAGAGGAGAGTGGGCAGCACACCAGGTCTAAGAATGAACAGGAAGATACTTTTTTCCTGGCCTCTGCACGATTAAGCATTCTTAATCGTGCAGAGGCCAGGAAAAAAAGAAAGAAAAATAAAAATACAGCATTTTTGTCGGTAACTGAAACAGTTGTGAGAACGTGGAAATCAGGATTAAGGGGAGTTTTATGCTGTAATCACATCTATCTAGTTTTTGTGTGCTCTTCTTTCAGCAAACCCCCAACAGGGCAGAAACAGGTTATTTTTGGACTTTGTCTGAAGAAATGAATCTTGAACTCGAGTCAGCTCCAAAATACACCGCAAAATAGTCGGCATGACACTTTGAACCTGAAGAATTTTTGGTTTTATTTCGATTTTAATATGTCCCAATTTTTTTCAATATATCAAAGAATTTGGGATTTCAGACGTGTCAGTCCTCTATTAGCTTACCTTCTATATAAAATCTTCCTTATACTTTATATATTCCATCCATAAGCAGTGCTCTGATCCTACAATGGATCCAAGCAAGTAAAGCCTCAGGTATGCAGAGCTCTCTGCACAGGAAAATTAGTATGGCATAATAGGTAGGTGTAAGGATTAGACTGAGGATCATATTACAGGATTAGGGCACATATACATGCAATGGATTTTGTAGGAAATTACCAGCCTTGCAGTAGATGCAGCCTCAGAGTCCTATTTATAGTATAATCTACTCCCTAGTCAGGTTGAATTAATATCCTTATCCTTTTTGCATAGACTAGTTGGTATATTCTTGGTACAATTTTCAAGACTAATCTTTTATCTAGGATGGCATTTGCTGTTACGGTGCAGTTTAAAGCTCAGTACAGAATTTGTGTCAGCACTTTTTGTCCCATGAAGAGCTGAAATTAAAACATTAAAGTAGATAATGTAGCCATGGTCCAGAAAAAAGCTCACAGTTTCTTCCAAGCTCATAATAAGTGAACAATATAAATCCATGGGCACTTTATAAGTATTGTTTTGAGATTTCACGGCCATGGAAAAGGTTTCCTAGGTGTTCTTCTGAAGCACATTTATTTTCCAAGCAATAACATCTTATTCTGCTACTTGTACTAAAAACCTCTTTAGATTAAGGTTTAAATTAATTTGTTTCATACTAAGGAACAGAAACCTGTGATCATGTTCAAGTATTTGATCTAGTGTCAAACAGCAGAGGTGGGAATTATTCTATCTAGCGATTTAGTGGGATCAAATAACGTGGAATCAAATTCAAGGTGAGCTGAAACATTCAGTTTGGAATTCAGGATTTGGACAGAAGTCATTTTCCCACCTTTTGGTACCATTTTTCCTACTTAAGTGGCACTACCAGGTTATCCACAGGAAACAAAAATCAAAAGCCTCACAAAAATAAGCATCACAAACTTACTCAAGTGAACTAAGAAATATATGAACATTATGAACGGGCCTTTATGTATATCTCCACTATCTGATCATCTGTCAGAAGATGAACATGGAAAATTAAGGGAGCCTCTATCATCCAATTTGTTTGAAGCTATATATACACAGGTAAACATGTAGATGCAGTTTAAGGTGTTATCTCATTGGTATTAGCTTACAATTTTCCTAAGTAAATTTAATATTACTAAAATATACTTTCCAAATAAACTTATAAGCTCCTGCAATCTAAACAGATGGTTTTTTTCATTAGAAATCTAGATATTTACTGGACAGGTTAAGAAACAGATATTATCTATGCTCTGTAAATGGTTGGAAAGATAAATTTATAGCTGGAACATTCTAGAGTTTACTGCCCGGGGAAGAGAATAATCACTCACAGTGGTTTTAGTTTGTTATATTCTTTTAGCAGTTGAGATAAGCACTTTGCTATTTTCTCCCTAATTGTCAAAACCTATAGGTTTTGTTTATATTTTATGGTAAACTATGTGCAGAAGTAACACTTGAACAACTGTAAAGAACTGAAACATGATCATAACTAATTCAGAAACCAGGGTTTAGGGGGTTTGTTTCAGTTACAAGACAAAAAGGATTATTATAACAAATAATAAGTGAATGGTCCATGAAAATGCCTGCTGAAAAATCCAAGGATTGTAGTGATATAACTGATATAACATATGGTAAACAAGAAAAACAAGAATTTGGCAATCAACAGGTCATAGTAGGTTATTAGATAAGTAAAAGGAGAGTCCTATTGCCTCATTCTATCATTTTCATTTAGTATTTTTCTTGTATAGGACGGAGAAAAACAGAATGAAAAGTCTAAGTTGTCACTTAATAACTGCCAACCTGCCTTTGGAATTAATTCTCTCCTCTTTGACAAGACATGCAAAGCTTATGAATTTATACTGTGGTTCTCAGATTTATTGTAATAACTTTTGACTGGTCCTGTTGTTCTTCACAAACATTTAATTTCAAAACTGAATGTGTCTTCCAAATTTGGAATATTTGCATATTTGAGTACACTTCCAGACTCTGGAATGAATATTCTAGATCTGTAATAGCTGCTAAATATTGATGTCCTTCTATCAAAAGGAAAATCTCAAATCAAAATGAAATCTCATTCAATTTCACATAGTAACAAGCTTATTCTAACAGCTCTGATATCTGGGCCTCTTATCCTACCTAAAATACCACAAAATGTAAGATAGCATTTGGATTTTCACATTCTTTGAACCAAAACATGGTGAAGCATTGCATTTCACATTAAGTATTACCACATTTTCTTACTCTGAAGAAGACATGAAATAATTTTTGCATTTACTTTTTGTTTATCTTTGGAATATATGTATCTTTATTAAAGCATTTTGTGACTAATAGGTGAGAATTACAAGAATTACAGAGAATCTTGTCATATCACAGTTGAGATTGCAATATCATATTCAGTAAAATAAAGGGCAAGGATCAGCTTCAGCCTGTTCAAACTTCAATTAAGGTCAGGTAAAACACTAATTTCAAATACTAACAACTAAAGATCAAATTTTTAAAGGTTTTTAGGTGATTAAAGAAGAAGGCAGGAAAGGTAGAGGATTTACAGAAATGTTTATTTGCTTTGTGTAATTTTGCCTCCTGAGGACTACTTGGTTTTTTCTCTAAGTCCCAATGGAGGCGTGAGAAGTTGTTCTCACTTTCTACTCCACTGTGCATAAAGCAAATAATTTATAGCCATCAGGACTCCAATTCTCCTTCTCCCCAGTCTTAATATCTCCCTATAATCATTCCCTCACCTTTGCTTATCCAGCCCATTTTGATAAATATGAGTGAGGCAGGCTGCTCCAAGGACTGCCATCCCAGGCAATGCTGGACAAGTCAGCAGAGAGCAGAGATGAGTGATTAGGGGCAGGAACCTCTTCAGCCATCCAGCAGCAGCTGCTGAAGGAGGATGAAGTCAGACCCTGAACACTTTGGAAGTCTGACCTTTGCATCATACATGATCTGGGCCCTTATCCTCCAGTGTAGTTACATCACTAAAAGAGTATCCTTATCACAAGCAACATGAAGAAATTTTAACGCGCATGTAAGAAGCCTGTGAAAGATTCTGGAAAGAATTAACTTTAAAAATATGTTTTGAAATATTAATTTGGAACAACTGCTTCCTCAGGTGAAAATACAAGCTAACAACCTGCTGATTGATAACCATTTCCATCATTCATGCGGTTTTGGGTTATAGAAGTGTGGTAGAAGAGGTTGGACATTACTTTCATAGCTGGAAATTTCCAGCTCCATTTCCATAGTTTAATTGGGCAATATGCTATTCTGAATATTATAACTAGCAGAAATATGTTCAAATTAATATTTTTACTGACTACAAGTTGAATTACAGGAAAGGAGCTTGTATGAGCATTTTTTGGCCCACTTCAATTCAGCAATATACACGACTGCTGCAAATATTTTGAATACAACTTGTACTCACGTAAGTACATGCTTTTTTCCTAAACTTAATTTTCTGATAAAGAACTTGGAATCAATGCTCTAGAACTGTAAGCACAAGCTTAATGTCCTCCAGAGCTAATCCAGCAAAACACTTAAAACATATACTAATATAGGACTGGTAATATGCTTAACACTAAGCTCTATTTAGTGAAATACCTTTAGCACTTGCAGCAGTGTATTTTGTAAGAGAAGCATACTCAAGTATGAAACTCTCAACATGCATTTTTCCAGGGCTGTGGTCAATGTTTGCCTCCAGCCACAGCATGACCTGATTACTTATGTGTTTTAAAGCTCCTGAATAGGCAGAAAGCCTAGGTCTCTGCTGGTGTAATTATATTGATGGCACTGGAGATATAACACAGCTTCCAGTCCTTGGCTGTACACATTATACAACATACACATTTTGTGAGTTCCCACAGGATCTATTGCTTTCACTGCAGGTGTCATGGACCCAGATCAGATGAACATTTTAAAAAACCCCTAAAAATTGAAATATACTACCCAGACATGATTAGTTAATTCACTTGGCTGTAGTTGATGTAGCTTTATAAATGAAGTTTTAGATGTAACAGAATTACTTTTATCAAAGAAGGATCTTTTTAAGCAGTTTTATTTAGATGTTGTCTAGTCAATAATCCATTCTCTTTCCTTAAAAACCTTAAGAAAGTGGTTCAACAACTGTTATGTACCATTTGAAACTGGCAAAAGATAAACACAATATTTCCAGCTATGGTCTAAACATAAAATTGACACTAAAATTGGGGGGGTTTTCTCCCTTATATGCTTTGCACGTGTTGTCTCACAGCAACTCATTCTATATTTCCTTCATTAGTATTCTCAGTTGTTAAACAGCCTACACCTACTGAAATCCCATGTCCCACTTCTAACTATATTTACTTATTTTGTAATTAGATTATGGATGGTAAATTAGTAAGACCTAAACATAAACAGGAAGATATTATTTTATCTGAGGAGTACCATTCCCATTCACCAAACACTGTCTGTAACATTAACAAGGCTTCATCTGCAGTATAAAACCACATGCAACTCAGTGTTATTGTTTATTATTAAATGTGCAAGTGATATATTTCAGAAATACATCAGTAATGAAGCAGAGTCTAGAGACAGCAATACCAAGGTGCATTGGCCCAAGATCTATCATGTTACTGTAACATTTTCCTTTCAGAAATATAAATACTGAGATGAAAGTGTATGCCATAAAAATTCTTTCATAAACCTGTCTCTCACAGCCCACATTCAGGTGGTTACATAAGTACATGAATGTTGTTAAGCAAATGAGTTATTATAATGAAGTTAAAGACACAATTCATATCAAACTAACGTTTAAACACCTTTTATGTCTTTGTACATTTTCATGGAACATTTAACAAGCCTTAAATCTTTTACCACTTATTAAAACAGAGCTGCTCTCTTATGCAAAATCTAAGTGCTCAGCTTAAAGAGAAAAGATTAGACAATAAATGAAATATTTTTGTGTCGAGCACCCATGTGATTTTGAATATTACAAAAGCTGCTTATTTGCATCACAAGGGCCAGATACACAAAAACATTTAAGCACTGAGTATTCTTCCTTTTCAGCATGATACAATTATCATATTAGAAAGAGAATGAGCAGCTGTTAGGTAAATCTGTCCTGGCCAAAATCCACACAGATAAATACATACTAAAATAAAAGAGGTGCCTCACCCAGTTTAGGACACTGAGTCTCAAATATTGCTTACTCCTAGTAGTTCTCATTCAAACTTGAGCACTGGTATTTCAAAGAATGCTCTCAGGGATACCTCAGCAATCTATACTTAAATAGTACTGAAAGTCTATTTCTTATAAACAAAAACCTCAGGGCAGGGGAGGGGGATTGGGAGGAAGGAAAAGGAAGTTAGGAACCTTTTTGGATGCTGCTAAAGCAGTTCTCACAACCTTTATGGAGTCTGAAAAGAGAATAGCTAATCCAAGTCACAGGGATTCTAGTGAAGCATATTAAGATCCCACAAAAACAGCTTGACTTACTGATTGATTTCCCTGTCATCCACCTCCCAAGACTCTTACCATCCCCAATTTCCTTCTGCATTATCACTTAGAGCCATCACTAACTCTTTTAATTTCAAAACTTTGTTTTAGATTTTTTCCATTAAACACATCTGAGTTATATTTTTTAACTAGCTTCTACCTAAGCACATAATCTGACACTTTGTGATATTGAGTGAGATGACTTAAGGATAGTGTATCAATACTAGCAATTAATTTCCTTCCTTTTATTGCTTTGAACAGCCATTCAATCTAATTTTCAGGATTAATTATTTTCACTTCCCACTGGTACTGCAGACAGAACACAATGAGCATCCGAGAAAGCTGAAACCAATCCAGCTTCTCAAAAAAGCCTTTAATAATTTGATTTTGCTCATCTCTCCTGATTTAAAAAGGTCTGCTTTGAGTTTTGCGAAACAAATTCCAAATTCAATTTCAACTAGGACTTTCACTGCTTGGTACTAGCGAGCTTCCAGTATATAGTACTCACATCAGAACTCATACACATTCCTGTTTACTTTAAGCCAAAAAAAGTATTTCTTTGGTAATACTGCACATGAGTACAAATAGAAAAGAAATTCTAAGAACTTTCTAGACTGAGTGACAACACATGCTAGGAAGTCTACAGTTCACGCTAATCTTAAAGTAGGATGCCACCTACTGCTAAATAGCCTGAATTAAAAATAAGAGAAACCAGTTTCCTAATGACATGAAGTAACCTGGAAGCAATTGTGACTAATGTTTCATGATTCTGATGCATAAGTCCAGTTCTCAGAAAAGAGCTTCATAACCAGCTTATCATGTAAAAATTGTTGCTCTACTGCTGGAGGAGCAGAGTTCTTTACAGTTAATTGAAAGAGCACATGCACCCCAAAGTTAAGGTTATACTTACAGAAAGTAGCACTACTTTATGACATAAATTTAGTTTTTGCCTGCCAAGTTTGTTCTCTGGTTCACTAAAGTTAGCAGAGGAAGTCTTTGGCTCCAAAGCTCTGCATTGGTTGCTCAGTGGGCAACTCAGTGATTCTTGCTTTGAGTTTGTTACAGTTTGGGGGGAAAAAAAGGAAAAGGATACCAGAAACAAAAGTAATCTATCTACTCAGTGTAGGCAGTTTATTTTAAGCTTACCTGGCTAACAAGATATGTAGAAATGTACATAAATATTTCCAATGTTCCTACCTGCAGAGTATTCTGTAAGTCTTTGCCTTCCCTCATATAATCTAAGAAAAAAATTCCATTACCACTACAACCAACAAACAAACGGAAAAGCAGCCTAAAGCAAACAAAGCCAGCTTAATAAGTTCCTTCCTTGGTGCTCCTAACTTCCCTGGAAGAGTTTCTGCCTCCTTACTTTTAGCAGTGGAATTTGTTTACTAGCTGCTCAATTAATTAAATCAGCAAATTCTTCTAGATTCAGAGTTACCTTCAAGAATCAAATTCCTTTTCCAGCCTGTATATTTCCTCTGATTCAGGTTATATTGTAACCCTGCCAAAATCTGTGTCAGCACAATGTGTGGGACAAGGTTCCCTAGCCCAAGGTCTGGTGACACAGATTTCTGAAGCCACCTCTGCTGCCAGAGACAGTGCATAGTGTGGTTTCTTAAAGTTGTCCTTTGCTCACAAATTGAAATAAAACAGACATTTCTATCACATTTTAATTACATGTGACCAATTCAGGAAAGAGCCACAGTAATTGGACAAGTGCTCTATATTTTTGACACAAGAGAGAAGTATTGAACAGAGAACACAAATAGTGCAGACACCCTCCAATTCCATTTGTGGTTCTGCATGCAGCTCCTCAGTGCAGCATTTGAATTTTCCAGAGATGATGGTTTGTAACAGAAAAACATACTGATTTAGAGGATAGAGAATGAAATTATGGATTTTCCTAGGGTCTTGAGACCATTTTGAGTTTCCTGCACACCTTAAGGCCAGTAGGAAAATACTTTGCCACTACCCTCAATGAGTTTTAAACTAGCTTTGTGCCATCTCTGTAACAGAATCAGACAACTTCTTTTATTTGAACTAAAATACCACAGTCAACAAATAATGGATCTTGAAAGAATGTCTTTAATTCATCTGAAAGTCCTATCATTCACTGTACAAGCTAACTTATGAGATACAACAGGATGAAGTTTTATTAACATACCATATATTAACATAACCAGCTTGTTTTGTGTGATTAATCAAGACCTTAAAAGAAGAATGCAAAGCCTCTTTTGGGGGAAGAAAAGCACCAAATTACAGCCTGGCTGTAATGCCAAGTACTTCCTAGCCATCCAACAGCTTGGTTCAGAAAATCCAAACAATGTCTTATCTCTTACATTATACATAAGCAGTGTATTAAGCATATGTCATAATCTTCCATCTATTCCACACATTAATCACCAGGCAATCACACAAGTTTCAAAAGCACGCAGCCAATTGTGTGAGGATCAAGCTGTACTGCAGTGTCTAAGCATACCACAACTAGTAAATGCAACAACAAACACAGAATCATTCACTTTGCAATTACTAGCTCTCTAAGGAACCAAGACATGACCATGATTAGTCTAGCATCTAATCACCTACCCACTAAACCCCCAGTCCCCCAGGTAATTTAGAGAACTTTTTGTTTTAGGAGTGTAATGGCAATAATTAAACTCCATATTTCTGGGTCTTTACAGAATTACTTTAGCCTACAATGGTTTCCTTCAGAGATAAAGAGGGAACATTTGCATAATTCCATCTCTTACTCAGACATAGCCAGCTCATTTTTGTGTTGGATGGGGCTGGCCATGTTTCCTCAGAATCTACTCAAAAAATGTGACTTCGGATGATATGATCAAGAAAACACCATTATAAGCACATGCATAAAGGGACCAGAAGAGACCGACAGGAAAACACTGTATGAAATTGTTCAGTGAAACAACGTTACCGCTCTGATGTGTGACAGCTAGAGCTGGCCCAAAAGGCACAATTCAGTGAATGTGAGAGTTCAAAAACAGCACAGGCCCCCTGTGCTTCACCCACTTTTATGGGTAATTATGTATTGGTTTTGCATGGCCTGGTTTTTGGCAGTGGGGAGGCTACAAGGGTGGCTCCTGTGAGAAGCTGCTAGAAGCTTCTTCCATGTACAGCAGAGGCAATTGCTGGTGGCTCCAGAGATGGACAGGCTGCTGGCCAAGGCTCGACCAATTAGAAATGGTAGTAATGCCTCTGTGATAAAAAAAAAAATAAAAAGTTGTGGTGCAGTTTCAATTGTGTCTAGAGAAGAGCAGAGTGAGAACAACTCTGCAGACATGAAGGTCAGTGGAGAAGGAGGGGCAGGAGGTACTACAGAGGTGGAGGGCAAAGGTATTTTTAAGGGCTTTTTCACTTCTCATTATCTTGCTCTCATTTTTTTAGTAATAAAAAAATTTAATTTCATATCTCTAAGTTGAGCCTGATTTGCCTGTGATGGTATTTGATGAGTGATCACTCCTGGTTCTTATCTCAGCTCATGAACCCATTGTTAAATTTTCTCTCCTCTGTGCAGCTGCAGAGGAGAGTGAGTGAATGGCTTTCTGGGGTGCCTGGCATTTGGCCAGTGTCAAACCACGACATTATGTTAGCCCAAGGAGTGAACTTTTTGAGATTACAAGTGGAAGAATTCTGAATATTGACTGTCAGATTGAAGACTGAGAGAAGAAATCTAGAAAGAAGCTTAATCTCACAATTGTAATTAGTGAAATTAACAGCAATTATGACAATGAATTGATGCATTTACTTCCAATGGACACTACAAACCATTTCCAGGAAAGCCTCTGGAATCTGATTTTCTGTGGAAAAAAATCCAAAGCTTTAATACTTTGCCTCATTACCTCAAAACCAATTTTGTCTCGTAAAACCTATTGTTTCAAATGTGAAAATTATAGATTTATCTAGTGTTAGATGTTTTTCCTTGCAAAATTAGGTATTCTGAACACTGAAATACTCCATAACAAAATTTTCTATGGCTTAAAAGAAGATTTTCAACATTGTTGCTCTTCAGAGACAGAATATTTCACTAATATTTATACTTTGAATCCTTCATTCATAACCTCATTTGAAGGAGAATTCAGATGATTTTTTTAGATGGCTATTTAATAATCCCTTCACTGTATTATTTTCTTTCACATCCACCCACCTTACCTGTTACTTACCATGGCCTTTCACATATCCTACAAACAAAAAGAGTAAGCCCAAACCAGAAATTCATTTTTGGACTTAACTTCTAGGTACAACATTCCAGCACTTTAAGAAATATTTTGACCCACTTCAGGCATAGGGTTAACTCTCTTTAAAGGTATGGTAGTGTTGATTTTTAAATTGAAGGAGCAGATGTTTTAATTGGTTCTGTTGTATCATTCTTTGCACAAGCCTTATTTATTAATCAAGAACTGACAAATTTTATTTTGCACTGTAAGCACAAAACCAAGCCAATAACAGAAATAGGCTGTTCAGCAGAGAACCAGCAAGCTTAACATGTATACAAGTATCCCACTCAGAAATCCTGGGTTACAAATTGCACCTCACAACTAATAAATTCCTATTGCACGCGCCTAAAATATTTTCTCAGATAATTTGTCGCAACGCTTCTGGTTTAAGCAGGGTTAATGGGGTCCAGGAAAAAACAATCACTCGCGGATTCTTATTATAACACTTCCGTGGGTGTTCTTCCAGCACTTTCCCCCCTCTTGGCTCCTTCCGAGTAGCACCAAGTACCGATCCACCCCGGACCTCGCGCGGGTTGTTCCCGCGGCTGTGACTGGCGTGGCACGGCCGCCCCCTCGCGTCCCCTTGCCCGCACTGCGCTCCAGCGCAGCCGGGACCCCGCGGCGGCTCATTTGTGACAGGGCAAGGGCGGCAGATGACAATTCAGCGTCATCTGGCCTTTTAAACATCATTCCTACCAGCTTCATCTAGCGCCAGAAGTTTAGACAGGGGGCTGTCTTCCTCCTCCTCTTTGCTCTGTGGAGGATGGGGGAGTCATACAAAAAAAAAAAAAAAAAGGCTTGACTTTCAGGGGGGAGTAATGGGAATGGTGACGAGAAAATGATTGCAAAAACTGACCCTGCGCTTTGCTGTTACACCTCCCACCAGTTACTAATGACAGAGGCCGAATTATACAAATGTATTAATTGGTGAAGTCTGATAGATGCACAACAGACCTTTCTGAGCTATCTGTGCACAGCAGCTGTACGTAGTACAAGTGTTTAGGTGAAGCAGGATCGAGCAGGGCTTGCTTTTGATCTTTACAGAATACCATGTAAAATAGGGGTTGTGTGTTTCAGAAAGCTGAGAATGAGAAAAGAAACAGACATAATCAGATTTTTTTTTTTTTTTGAGGTGGCTTAGAAACTTATAGAAAAATAAAGCAGTTTAAACTATGAATGATAACGCATCAGATACCTGTGTGAGTATCAGAAACTGGAGCCTTGAACTCTGGGGAACAAGCCTAATCTTTGGATTAGAAGGGAAGTCTCATTGGAGCCCTGTCCCTAGAATACCTAAACTTTCACCTCAAAAATCCACAGAATTATTTGAGCTCCCTCTGCCAGCCTCCCACAGGCAGTATGGTTGGTATCTGCCATATTTCTCTGTCATTTCCCACTGCCCAATGGAGCCAAACACACTACATTATCCTTTAGTTACTAATTCTACTTGTATTTTGTCTTTACCTAAAATGTTTCCTTACAAGTCTTTCTCCTCTGCAACCCACATTTTTTCCTGTCTCACAATATTTCTGGTACTATGTAAGCACACTGGCACACATTTTCTACTCTACTAATGGTGTTGGTCTTGAATGCTCCAATTCCAGCTTCTCCAGCATTTCCAAATTTTAATTCTGCATTTGCTCACTATCGTAAAATACTTTCCAAATTGACAACAAAACTATTTGCTTGAAAACTGACCCCTTTAATCATTATGGCAAAGGCAGGTCCAACAGTAAAGCCCAGAAAACTGCAACTGGCATGTTTGCACAGCAGTTGGAAATAACAGATTTTATTTATCACTTAGTATCTGACAACTTCAGAATGAAGCAAAAATATCATAGGAAAGCAGCAGGATCCCATTTATGTTATCTACAATATTTTTGTTCCTCTTAATTATTTGTGCTTTGTTTCATATTAGACTATGTTTTCCTTGGAACAAGAGCGTTACTCATCTAAGTACTTATGAAATACTTGGACATTCAGATTATAATTTTTTTGTGTGCATAGAAAAACAGCAGATGATAATGAAAACAAAAGTTAACAGGTTATTGACTTGTGGCAAGCCCAAATTTGTATCCCATGTTTTCAATTTAGATTAATGAATACCATAAAGGGTTATATAAGCTTTATAATTAGTGTGGGGTTTTTTTGGCAGACTGATAGATTTTTTTTTAAGTCCTAATACTTCATTCATTTTGGACTTTTGACTCCTGTAAAATTAATTATCAGTCTTTCAATGTAGAGACTCTATTCCTGGAAAAGGCTCTGTCAGGGTGTGTACAAATCCTACCAACTAAAGAAACACACTGCAAACAGTGTTCACATTTCTGTGGCACAAAGTAGCTCTTGCAAACTCAGCCCTTCTAGTGGAGTGGTTATTATGGCTACTTCAGGATTGATTTTAAGCATGAGTCCAACCTTATGCTTGAGTTCATATTTATCTGATACAAGTTATGTGGTCGTAAGCCCAGACTGTGGTGAGGAACAAATCCTGTTTCCACGGCACCCATTAGCACAGGTCCAAGCAGGCATTTGTCTGTTGTGAAGAGCAGTGCACAGGTACTTTCTCACTGCACATCTCCCATGCCATCTCCAAAAGCATCCATATATGACTGAGGTAGGAGAAACAGGCCCAGATATAACACATTGTTGAGGTGGCAAAGACAAAGTTGCTCTGCCTTCTCAATAGAAGCATGTGCATCAGGTCTTTGCAAAATGTCACTCCACAATACATATGCCACCAAGACCTGGCCACCTGTGGGTGCAGGTCCCAGAGTAAGCCACACTTCTGCCATTCTTGTGCTTGTGCTTTGGCAAATGGTCATAATGGTTCACCAAAATGGAGTTGGTCAACATGTGCCTGAAAAGGGGGGGAACTACCAAAGACAGATTTCTGGAATGTGTACAGTATAAAACCACGAGGTTGTGAAGTATTAAAAATACATTTAAATCCAAGAAAAGTTTATGAAATATATACAGAAGAAGCATTTACCCTAGCAGCAGTGGTTAATTAGGCTTAATAGGAATTAGTGAGGGTAGAAGCAAGAAGAAAAACTACACTTGTGGTGGAGCACATTGAAAACTGTAAGATAAGGCTTTGTAGGTCTAAAGAACAACCAGAAAACTCTGCTGTTGTTTACTTCTGTTAAAGGCTTATCAGCCTTCAACTCTCCCTTTGCTGTTAAAGACATGCAGCGCAGCTTTGGCACACCTAAAATACCATGCATATATGTGGGAAAAGTCTATGTGTGTTTGCCATTCTAGGGAGATAAAATATCAGTAGTGGCATGTGGCCTGATAGGAATCATATTGTTCATGACTGGAAGGTATTCAGAAACAGGTGCAGTGTGAAAATAAATATTTTGTTTCCTCATTTCATAGCTAAGGTAAAAAAGTAAACTTCACTGTTATTTTGAAAATACTGGATTTTTTTTTTTTAAACTTCAGCTGCCAAGTAAAATGTTTTTGTTTTCCCTCCATCCTGACCCTGTCAAGCTTAGAGTTTGATTCAAATGAGAGAAACCCAATCCAAAACTTGCTACCTGGAATCTCTTTGAATAACACACTGTAAAGCAACAAGGAGAAATGATTCTCTATAGCTACACCAGTAAAACATTGATCTTCCTGGATGCTATCCTTCTGTACCTCAGTGGTAGAGCAGTTTTCTCAGTGATTGTTTTCATCCCTATCCGCCCTTAGCACGCAGCATATATGTACCTAAATATTTAGCTCCTACTTTGATCACATCTACATAGATATTTAAAAAATAAATCTTACTGCATTATTAAACTGAAATGTTAGTTCCCAAGATAAGAATAACAAGTATTCATCCTGCAGTAATAGTCCCTGCAAGAGTTGTGAATGATTTAGAGTTAAGCCATGTCAGTGCCCTGTATCACCGTCTCCCCAACAGCTACCTGAAAGAATTTGGAAGAACTGTCTTGAAAATAAGAAATTTTTTGACGCAAAGCTGGAGTAAAGGCACCAAAGGAATCAATATAAATTGCACCAACAACAATTAGTTTTCAATCCAAATCCAACAGTTCCTGCAAAATGTTTCAATCTAGCTTCCAGTTGCACACACACACTAAGACTTCCTTTTGCTGCATTATAACAAACAAATCAAGCATTTATCACTGTAGCCTGATAAACTGACAAAAGTTGTCCTCACCTTTATTTGCCTTCTTGATGTTAGAATATTTACAGCTGCTGCCTTCCTGCCTCCATGATGCTCCCTGCACACTCCCACACAAATCTGCAGCTGATGGAAGTCAATCCAGCTGCACCGAGGCAAATGTAGCCATACTGACAGACTCCACTGGGAAGCCATCCCCTCTGGTACAAGGTGACAACAAGCAAAAAACATGTTTTTTTGTGCCAAGATAGGCACATTCTCAGGCCTATCTTGGACTCAAAAGACTTCAGTTCCCAAAGGTCAATCAGATAACAAAAGTGGTGGTTTTGCTTTGCCTGAAATGAATTTTTGTGAAAAACAGATTTCTGCTACTTCATACCTTCTCAAAATTGAGTTTTACTTCATTCTTAAGATTTTCCTAAAGGCTGACATAACCACAATACGTAGAGTGAAGAAGCATAAAATATTGTAAACATAAAGAAAGATCATTAACAAGCGTAATTTGTGAGCAAAATTCCATCTAGGAGCACACTGAGCTTTTAAGCAGTATTTAGTATTACTTAACACATTTTTAAACATCTCAATACAAACTGTAAATGCAGTCTGAATGTTTTCCATAGAGAAGAGACTTGCTACTGCATGATAGCCAATTTAAGTGTGTGTCTGTGGGTTTTTTTCCTTTCATTAAGTGGCAATTCAGCTCTTCATCTTTTCCGATTTTCTTTACTCACTTTCAAGCAATTACTGCTGGGGGCTCTGATGTTAATGAGTTATACACAGCATATTTAGAAATGAAATACGCTTTTAGAGTATGAAGTTAAGTTAATGGAAGCATCAACCTGAATAGATGTAAAAGCCAGACATCTTTGATATCAGTGCTTGATTGATTTTATAAGTCAGGTGTTCACATGAATAAGTAACCCTTACTTAGCTCAAGGAGCATTTTGACAAGAAATTTGCACTGATGAGCTATAAAGGCAGCCTTTTTCTAAGACTCTACTTTGCATTGTCCCTCATATTTTTGATATTGTTTGCTTTCTCTCTTTAGTAATCTAAATCCTTATCAACATTGCAGATCTCTATATTATCATAAAAGCTGTCATACAGCTACTTATAAAAATCCCTACAAATTAAGAAACATGAAACTACAGATGTGAAAAGCACAGCCCTGCTTCTACAAATATTATACTTTTTGTATGAAGAGCTCTTTATTGTATTCTCTTAATTTCTGCAGTGGAATACAGCTTGTAAGTGTTGACCAAGTTTCTTTTTCCATGGAGTTCAAAATTACTGACATTTAAAGTAACACAATTTTTAAATGCTCTTCCATCTATTGTTTTTTCATGTTGACTAAAAACTTTAGAAAATTTCAATAATAAACTCCAAGGGGTATTTTAAGTACTATAATACTTAAGAGTGTAGAAACTTAATCTTTAAGTCTTACTTACCACAGAAGCTGTCAGACTTTTAACCACATAAAGACAAAGTTAACCAGATTTTGCAACTTACTCCCTTGTTTGTGAGCTTCATTTTATTTTGCTTAAACTAAATCCCTAATCTGAAATGCAATTGATTATATTAGACTAATGATACAGAGTTCTACTAGGAATTGTACTAGGAATTGTTACTTTACTCCTAGTGAATACTCATGCATCACATGAAAGCGACACCTAGATCTGCTTCAAATGTACAGCCACAGAGACCAAATGTGAACACGGAAGCCCCCAAAGATACATTTTTTAATTAAATCCTTTCTTCTATTGCAAGTAGGAGGAATTCTAGTCTTCACTGAAAACATCTAGCAAGTTCTCCTCTGCAACACCCCACCACCTCTTCACCCAAGGACCTTTAGAAGAAGCATTATTTGAAAAACTCACATGATCATATCTACGCTCCAGAATTTTTAGCCAAAAACTAGAAAATCTGTGGAAAGAGAAAATAAACCAACAAGATACATTCATTTGTTAATCACAAAGTTATATAAATAACAGAAGAACTTACCCATGGAAGCTGCAGACTTTCTACACCTTCGTAGCTTTAATCTAACAAAACCACAACAAACAGTATAGAAAAGCAGAAACCAGATCATTAACCACCCTAGGACAAGGGCACATTAATTCAATTTCTATCTTTTTATAGAGTCACTTTAACATGTTAAAGGATTCATTGTGTTTCCAAGTGATGAATGGCATTGTTTCACTAGGGTTATGCTAGACCAGAATCACCTGAGGAAATTATGAGACCTGTGCTAATTTCCAGGTGGCTCACATTAATAGAATCCTTCTGGCTTGAAAATCTGCTAATCTATCACAACGTGCATTACAAATACAATCTTCTATGCAGCCATCAGGTGTCACTCTGTGCAATCAAACACTAAAAATGAAAATTAAATCTCTGCCTCTTCAGTTTCAGCTTATAGTTGCTCTTTAAACGATAAATAAATAAATAAATAAGGAATTAGAGCCTAGCTCTTGTAAAGGGCAGATGAAGATTTTTTTATATATTACCATGAACACTTGAATTCTGCCTGACTTCTGGTAATGGTGAGTTATACAGCCAAGACGGATTCATTGTCAGAGACAGCGAAGTGGGGCTGAATTTCTAGATTATGACTTTGCCTTTGAGCTTATATATTCTAATTTACCTTATGTAATACAGTAAATCAGGTTTCAGAGAATTACAAAATAGAGTAGAAACACCACAGCCACAATATGAAGACCAAAACTAGAATATGCTTTTCATATTGATATTTGTCCAAAACACTGTGGAAGTATGTCTTCCAGGCAGGCATCATCCCTAGACTAGGTATCACCAGCCTACACTGCTCCACTGTTATGCTAAATGTGATTTTTTTCTCCGTCACAACCAATATCTACATTGATTTATTATTTTAATTGCTGGACAATTTAACCCTAACTTTGGTTACTTTGGTGTATACTGTGAAGTAATCCCACACTTCACACATCCAAATCTGTTACCACACAACTGCAGCTGTAAAGTGTGTATGGATCCCGGGTAAGGCAAAGTGAAAAGCAATATTTGATCTAATTCAATGGCAAAGCATCCAAGAATTTGCAGATAACCAACTAGGATTTCTGCAGCTGTGTCATAAAGACCAGAAAATTACTTCAAGTGCTCATGCCATTTCAACTCCACCTCATGAAACAAAGAAAGGTTTGTCTGCAAAATGCAAATTAAAAATACTTCAAATATTACTTTGGCAATAATCTTATCTAGTTATTGAGGTATAATGCTCAATTCCAAGGTGTTTCATTTTCTGGTTTTGCATCAACCAATAAATCCTACCTCAAAGTTTCAGAGAAGCAGTGTTCACACATTGGTTCTGGTATGGAAACCATCACACCCAGCAGTCCAACTCTCATGTGTTTTCAACAGTTCTGGACCAAAATACAACAGTTAGTGGCAAACCCTATCAACTCTTCACCTGTCAACAACCCCATTGCACCTCTGTCCTTCTGCCACTTCAGATAAGCAATAATCTGGAAGACTTTTCTTGGCAGAAAAAAGGATAAAAGGCAAATAAGGATAAATTTTCAGAGTATAGGTACAGGGAAATCTGAATTCAAATATATCCTCTGATGAGGAATGTCTATGCAATATCTGCTGTGCAACCCCAACATGGGGGAACAAAAGGGCAGCTGAACATTACAAAGAGGGATTGTTCTCCATCTGCACTGCCTAGCAGCAGCAGCACCTGATGCAGTCTCTAGTGCAGCAACATTGCCACAATTCACCACTGCAAACCAGGGTGAGATGTTGGCACATCTGGGTCTAGTGGAGCTCTGACTTCAGCAAGACCAGAATTCAACCCAGGTTCTTGTTGCCTCAAGAGACAGGAAAGTGTGCTCACAGATATGAAGTAGAGACATTTATACTACCACAAGCTGTAGTTTGTATTTTTATTTTCAAGGCAGAGTCTTATGGAGACCTATTGGATGCTCATGCATTATTAATTTTCTTCAGCTATAAAAATATAAAATGGAGCATACAATAACATGTTGTTTATTGCTTATGCCGGTATGAGGCTCAGAAGCTCGGATCTCCTGCCAGACACTTACAAGCAGAACTGTTCCACTTCATGTTGATGACACTGCTCCATCAAACAGCACTAACCAAATTGCCCAGGGCCTTCCAAACAAACTGTTAAACTGCATTATCAAAAAATAGTCCAATAATACTGCCCATCTTAGTCTTGTATTGAAAGTGTGGCTTGGAAAGCCTCCAAATGTGTTACAAAAATATAATAGTTTCTGCAGATCTACTTCTGAAATTCCAGCCATTTTACATCACTGTCCTTAAATGTATGACAGCTGATAGCTATCACAATATTTAGAGGTTTATAAAGAAAAATGTTCCACTTTAAAGGTAGCAATGTGTTTGCATCAAATTTTAACATGCCTAATGACAAAGATTCCTGTTTATCTGGAAAAGTTGCTAAGACCGGTCTGCTGGTTTCTCTAAACATTTCACAATAGTTAAAAACATTATTTCACTCCAAAGAACAAATGCATTCTAGTTTTCTCAGTTCTGTACCATGGGAAAACTAGATTTTGTACTATCAGAAGGTCACCTTCATACCATTAATTTCTGGGCATGTTTGATTTTCTTTCAAGCAAGCACTTCGGTCAACACCACTGAATTAGTAAAGCTGCCCTTATGTACCTGTTTTTTTCAGAGATGAAGAAAGAGAGGGACCTTCTTTTAGTTAGTTGAGCATCTTCCTCTTGGTAGTTGTCAGTCTTGTCCATGTCCTCTGCTTTTTCTTACAATTTTACAGTGTTTTCAATATGAAGGAGGAGCAACTGGTAGGACCATGTCATCAGAAGCAGGCACCTTTCAGACTGGGGAAGGGATCCCGAAGCATCATGAGTCATATGTTCTCCTAGAAACTGGGAGATGTTCAATGTTGTCCATGTTGTCTTCTCAAGGATCAGCAATCCCCTTGGAAAACAGCAGAAGGTTAAGAGCCTTTCTATAATAAAAATTTCCCACTAGGAGTGAGTGGCAAGATTTTGTGCTCATGATATTCTTCTTTCCCACAATCTGTGTATCCAGTTGCTAGCAGATCCTCTGAGGTATACGGTTGGCCAAGTCTGTATTGGCAAATTGTGTCATATATCAGGAATAGATCTGTGAAACAAAACTGTAGCTGCTGAACATCTGACATGAACACTCTTGGTGATTTTTCCAATATACACTGGGGAGTGTAGCTTCCACTTCAGTTTCATCTCCAATTTTGAACCACTTCTAAATACAAACATCATAGTAATGGGGATTATTGGATGATTCACTGGAAAAGCATGCTCCTGATCTCCAGAAAAATGCCTTTGAAAGCTTCTTCATGCTTTAGCTTCCCAAATTCTATAAGCTCTTAAGAGACAAACTGATGTCTCAAAAATTGAAAAAAACAGTTTCTTTCAGATTCACCAATGTCAGAAGACTTCCCAGGCCTGAACTTACTTGTCTCTATCTAACACTCGATTGAGGTTTTTTTTTGAGTGTGGTCAGTAAAGTAAATAAAGCCAGTAATATTTAGATGGTAGAGGTGGCTTGTATGATGTAAAATACTGGAAGGTGCATCTGTATTTTTTGCCTTTTAATTTTCACCTATTTTTCTTGGTGAATTTGATGAATACAGTAGAAGAAGCAGCAACAGAGGGGTCTAGATAGGTCCTAGCACACTATGAGCACTGTAAATAAGCTCCTGCAGGTAGTTTTGCCAGTGTCTCTTGATGCTTGTTTGCAGAGCTTCAGCTCTTCTGGGGTGGGACACCTCTGTGCAGAGGCTGCCATCTAACCTATTGTGGTATCACCATGTGGGTGTATGAGAAGGGCTGAGAATCATGTCCTGGTAGCAAATAGTGATATAAAGACCATCAGCTTTAACACAGGAAAATTAGACCTTTATTAATTTATTTATTTATTTGTTTGTTTATTTAGGCTTGCAGGAAATACCTGTAATTATAAAATTAAAAAAAATTTAAAAACCAAACCAAACAAAAAAACCTCAAAAAACCACAAAAACAAAAACCAAAAAAACCACAAAGCCATGGATAGCAGAATGATAAACCACTGATAGTTATTTGCCTTCTGAGTCATGGGCACCTGGGCGAAGTTATAACTTGGAACTCCACTAACATATCTCTAGTACCTCAGACATTTTTAATGAAGCACATGTAGTAATTATCTTTATTACGATTGCAGATAGATAGATTTTAAAAATTATCTATGCCTTTAGAGAGCCTTTTATCTGAAAATAAGAACAACAAGCTGAATAAATAAGAGGTTAAATAGAAAGCCTGGCACTTCCTTCATTACTAATGTGTCAGCAGTTCAGCAGAATCATTGGGAAATAGAGAAGAAAAAAAACAATTAATTGCAGTATATTTTAAAACACATCTTATGTAGGATTAATTCTCCAGGTCACATCTAGATTTGTTTTGAGTATTCTAAAAATGTCACATATTTTCTATTTACAGGCCAGTATGATCAGACTCCCACAGAATGCAATGAGGTTTCACTAATTTTAAATGTCCAACAAGGAGATTCTCTTTCTATCATTAGACATGAAGTACAAAACCAAATAATACAGTGTGCTTTCCTATAGTGACAAATAATTTCCCCTTCCAAGGAAATGTGTCCAAAAGACATTGAAAATGAAACTGTTTCTTCTTCTCATTACATAGACATAGGTAAAGGCTAATTAAGAATGTCCTACATTACAATTCCGTGAAACTCCTCCATTTCCCACATACATACGCTGTCTCATAGACTAGATGCAAAGAGCTGCCACTGCAATTACACATTTCTCTGGACCAACTCAATCCAGCAATATGCACAGAATTACAATACTGTTACAAGGATAAGTATTTATGGTGAAATTTTATTTTCATTCTGGTTATTATTTTTTCTCATTCCTCAATCTTGCTTAACAAAAAATCTCATACGTTTTCTTTAGCAATTGTACCACTCTAGGATGTGACTTAGCTGATATTAGAAAAGTCACATAATCAGAAAAAAATGCACCAAGAAAATCTAAGGTACTGACAAATTTGTTTGCTATTTGTACATGCTTTAAATATTTATATGCAGATACATATGTATATCAGGATATACTTGTAAACAATTAAGAAGCAGAAGAAAAGTTGAATTTGCAATTTTTTGTAATTGTGAGTAATATGATTAATCATCCAGCTTAATAGCATAAATAACAATATATTATATATATATATATAGGCGTTGTTTCAGAAGAGTAAAACAAAAATAATCCAAACAAGCCCCCTGTATTCATAGGGACATTTCTTTTATGACAACCTCACAGGAAAAGGTTGCAATTAATGCAAAAATAAAGCAGACAATCTATTAACATAATCTGAATAAAATCCTTCCACTGTAAAATGCAGACATTAAGTGCTAGTATAATACTTTATTAATTAACAAAGTATTTATCCACTGGGAAATGAGGATAAAAGACCATACACTTTGTCAGACTGCAGAAAAATGTGTTAGCTCTTCATAAGAAATGCATAAAACTCAAACAAAAGAGTTATTATTTCTTTAAACCAATTAAATTTAATCTCAGAAAAAAAGAATTAATAAATCTGCTCCTTCATGTTACTGTAATACACCATCAGAATTATGGAGATCAGAGTCCTTATAAATTTCAAGGCTAGTCTCTGGCTATTCTCTTGAACTGTTAAAAGTCTTAGCATACCACATGGAATTTTAAGTTGCAGGATTTTTTTAGGAGGAGGAGGAATAGTTTTATGAATGCAATACTTCATTAAATGGAGCTAGATTTTAGGTAAATGAAGGATGTGGTGCGTTCTAAATGAACAGTCTTTGTCACAGCACAGTCATTCTGGCCAGACACCTTTATACAGTATATCCTTACACTTGTCATGTGCTCTGGAATTCTTACTTTTCTTTCACTTAAATTTTGCAACTGTTATGTTTTTGGATAATCATACTTTAACTAATTATAAAAAACTTCTTACCTATTTCCTGTTAAAAACAAGGAAACTGCCAAGAACAGTACAAAAAACAGGCCTTCCAAATTTATAAGAATTTACAGATCAAAACAAACACAAAGGAACATCTTGCTAAGAAGTGAAAATATTTTACATTAAGCAAGATAAATTAAAATAGTAAGGATAGAAGAGTATTGCTCAGTGGAAGACAATGCTCATTAAAACCTGGTAAGTGTATGGAATAAACTGGTCTAAAATTACCAGCAGATGACTAAAAATTTCTAACTTGACTACTTAACAATGCAACTAATTTTAAAAAAGTTTGAAAAATTTTGACTCCCATAAGACATAACTCAATCATTATATTTTCTGCTATTAATTCTGAACCTGAACATTAAGATGCTTCCTAGTGATTTTAAATATCAATTTCCATCCTTTAATTCATGGCAGAAGTTTGGAGACTCTCAAATACAGAATTCGTCAAAAAGATGAATACTTCTTATACACCTTTGTCCAAGATCTTGTATTATCCCAGGAATAAGTAATGGAGAACACCAAAATCTATTCCTATGCAGATAGCCACTGCATCATTTCACTCTTGCTGAAGCCTTTTATTCATAGTGTGTTATTTTGCATTTATACGTATCACATTCTTTTAGTAACAAATGCAAGTCAATTACCACCAGATTATCCTTTGAATTATTTTTTTAAAAAGGGGGTTGTAAAACTAATAAAAAAATTATGTTCTATTGTAAAACTGGGAAATGGTTATTTGAAGTGTATATTAATCTTTTCTGTTAGGAGTTCTAGTTATGATCCTTTGCCCTTCCAGACTTTTTGTGGACTTGAGTGTCAGATAGACTGCATCTCCCTCATTGAAATGAAACATCATAGGATTGTATTGTAAAATGCAAATTCTGCTCACAGCATAAATATGAGCTTCAGAGAATAAGTTCATCATCAATTTATGAACTTTGAAAGGTTAAAAAAGTCTTGATGTGGACACCATTCCATCCTAAGTGTGTACGGTGAGAAAATCTTATTCCTCCCTTCAAGGCAGCTCTTTCTACCTGGTGGGGTGTTATGAATACCACTTACTGTGAAAAGATGCAAAGCATTTATAATCAATAAGAGAGAACTAATTTATTTACTATTCATGGGTATGCATTGACTTCAGATTACTATCATTTCCCCTTTATTGGATAACATTCTAAAAACAAAAGGATGGAAATAAAACACATTAAGATAAGAAAGATAAAACTTTTGCTATAATGAGTAAATGAACATTCCAGTAAAATAATCAAAGCTTACTTTTGCATGGGCTCATTGTAAAATTAACATATAAAGCAGTGAACAAATCAAGTGTCTAAAACAGAATAAATTTCTATGAAATTTCCTCTCACTTTTATTCATAAAGAACGCACATATTCAAAATGACTGATCTAGTAGAGAACTCGTTTTTTTCTGCTTATTGTTCATCTCTAATTATTACTGTTGCTCCATTTCACAGAACAAGAAATAGAAACTTTCACAAAGTTGCAGAATGTCTTGCTCAGAACCAGAATTAAAAGTCAGAAGTTCCTAACTGGTCTCTGCACTTCACGTACCAAGCATTCTGTAGCAGCATCAATAAATTTAAAAATACATTCTTGGAGGCTCAAATCATTATGGAATTACTTCCTTTACTTTAAGCCTTAATACAGAACAAAAAGTTCTGCTTATTATTTCTTGTTTTGTGTGGCACAGTCATGTAGCATGTGCTACTGTCTTTCTCTGAATGTCTTTGCATTTTCAATATTCTTCTGATACACTCTTGTCACATATTTAATGTTGTTACAGGTGCAAAATTGTAATTTCAATCTTGAATGCTGTTGCACATGTGCCTCAAAAACACTGAAGGCCAAAACTCTATGCTGCTAACACAGATTGTGGGTCAACAACATTTTCCTTTGCTTGCTAATGCTTTATTGTCTCTTAGTATACATTGAAATAATAATGGTAATTTATGCAGATATTTTGTATGCATAGCAAATAATGAGAAACACCTGCAGAAATTTCCCTCCTTCTCTGAGTTCAGCAACTAATTATATTTTTAAATAATGGCTACCATTGAACACAATTATCCAAATCACTTTAAGTAATGGAATCTTTTAAAGGTGTTTTTGAAAATTTTCACACAGTTTTTAAACAGTCTTTTTATATAGTAGATAGGAGACAAAGAACATGGTAAGCAGCTTAGTAACCCAAAAATGTTTTGGCAGCTACAAATCACACTGTGCTTTTTCTTCCGCATCTAATACTTTGCTGGTTTAAAGAAAGGCTAGGACTTCCCCAATACTTTCGCATCCTGATTAACATTCATGGGTGCTATAAAGAAAAAAACTACAGGGAAAAGTCAAATACTGAGCACTCCAGTTAAAATGACTGACTCAGCAAACCTCGCCTTTCCAAAGCTGAGATTTGAAAGCCTAAGCGGGGATGGAAAATGGCAATCTTATGAATAAGGAACGAGAGTCTAATTTAAGGAAAAGAGTAGACCCAAGGTCTCTGAAGACTGAAGTAACATCCACTCATTTGAGAGATATTCATGTCTTCATACCTTGCACGTTGAGCATTCTTTCCAAACCCCTAACTAAATAGGACAGAGGTGCTGTTCTCCTGCTATATTCTGCATTACAAGTAAATAAGTGAAAAAGTGTAAAAGAAAATCACAAGACAACTACAGCAATCAGTTCATCACATGGATTTTATTCTTTATATCTGCTTGTAAAGGAGAGAAATGGATCAGTTTTATTTCAGCATCTCTTTCTCCTGTTTCTACTTCCAAGCTTTCCTGAATGCTATAACAAAGTACAAAACTGTTTTAAGTACATATGAAACTAAAACATAAAAGTACCCCAAAGCAATAAATGAAAGCAGAAGATTACCTGAAATCTCTATGGCATTTTCTGCCTTATATTCAGATGTTTAACTTAAAGTTTCCTGCATTTCCCTGCACCTGGATAAGTATGTAACTGTAATTATCATATTATTCACACCAGACCCACCACCAGGCATCTCAGCAGTGAGTTAAAACCAATTTTTGCAACCCCAGAGATGACAGATCAATATTAACTCAAAGTCAGGATGCTCAGCTATGGAAAAATAAGCACGCAGATGAAGGCTGAGGTGGCCCAAACAGGATAGGGAGAGCCTTGTGCAAAGTTGCAGATTCGCTGTTTCTATGGGGTAGAGGAGTTTACTATGGAAAAGTCAACCCTACAGCCACAGGTCCTAATCTAGTCCGCTGTAGAAACACAAGAGCAGCTCAGTTTTCTAAGGTTCTACTGCTCCTGTTGGGGATCTGTGACCTGGGTATACTTTGCTTTGAGGCTTGGTAGCCAGTCCCTGGCTGCCCAGGTCACATTTGGCTGCCATAGTCTTTTCACTCCAGAATTGATGGATTTATGTTTTGTGTTGCAAATTCAGCTTACCTTTCAACAACATTGCATTGCACATGAGAAATGTCACATGACAAAACACGCAGATTCCTGGCATCTAACATACAAAAGTTGAGGAAATCACCCTAAATTTGAAATATGTCAAACAAGTGCTGAATTTTAGAGCTCATTGGGTCACTCCAGCTTGGCCACTTGGACAAGATCATGCCTACACGAGGCATGGCTGCATCAGATTTGCAATTCATCTTTTTCGTTTTCTGTTGCTAGTGGAAACCAACATCTTCTGTTGCTCCTTGAAGTGGACAGGGATGACAAAAATTACCATTACAGCCTCAAAGAAGCCTATTTATCTCTAGTATTACAGGTGCATAGCACAGTGAAATGGGGCAATTACAGTTAAAAAGGAGGGAAATTAGGATTCAGTTATATGTATGATACTTCTGTGTGAAATGAGCTGTTATTCTAACTCATCTCCCTGAAGCCAGGCATCCACATCATATAAATGTGTGAACTGATACTTAGGGCTCACCTTCTGAAAAGAAGCCAAGAATTAACTTCTAATTTTGAGTTAATCAGAACAAGAATAAAGTAGTTTGGAAAAGCGTTGACACATCTTCTTACATGTTTTATAGACAAACAGTAGAAATTATGCCTCAAGGCTTTGTATGAATATCTTTTACCTGCAGATGTCACCTGTGATGTGACTTTCAGAATCATATCTTTTTCACTATTATTTTCTTATTTTGTACATGCAATATATTTTTACAAACATTACACAGATTCAGTAATGACATTATATTACAAATGTCAAAAGCATTTGAGTGACTGGTTTTAAAATTGTGTCCACTATTTCAATTTTGAAATTCACATTAAATGAACTTCTTTTCCCTGCAAATTTCTTACACTTTGGAAAATTAACAAAAATATTTTCACATATGCCTCAATAGAATCCCCCCATATAAACAGTTCATTTTGACAGCTGTATTGGATTTTAAAATAGTTTTTCCAAAACCTTTTAAGATGGTAGAATAAATCATTAGAGAAATAATTTCTGTTTCCATCCTCATTCTAAAAATTTCATTATGTGTTTTGCAATTCTGAAATTAAGAATAATTTTTGAGTAGTGTTTTTAAATTTAAGAGTAATTTTTCTTAAAATCTGCAAGAATGTCTTGTACCAAGATAAATTTGGAATCTAAGGAGTAGCATATCCTAGTTATCTTGATATAGGTCAAATACTGAAAATTGTATCCAGGAAAAATGTCACTTGTCATCTGTCCTCAGACTTTTTTATATGCATTTGCTAAACTGGTTGATCAAACTATACTTCTGAGAGAGAGATAACTCAGGGATTTTGAAACACATCTCTGCAAGAGTGCAGTTCCAAGCTGGTCTTGATTTCCAAAATAAAGCAGAAGAATGTTAACATTCAAAGCCTAAATAGATCTGCCGAGGATTAAAAGGCATTTTGTTAGGACATGTAAATACAGAAAATAAACTGATAAATTCTCTTCTGCTTTCTGTGTGATGTCCTGTGTGGTACTTACCTGGAAAGGGAAAAAGCAACCTAATGTTACAGAAGCAGGCAGCACAAGAATTAAATAACATCAGTTTAAGGAAAAGTAGATAACTTTTTCCTGAAATATTGCTGTGGGCATGCAAGGGAGAAGGAAGGGGCTGTGGGAAGAGAATTCTCATATCCATGCAGATTACAGGGATTACTTTATATTTCCAAATTCCAAGAGGAGACCCAGGCTTTACTATCTTGCAGGATCAGACCCAGTCTCAAGATATCAAAGACTGATCTTAGGTATAACTACAAAATACATGATCCATTATAATCTCATTTGATGAAGTTATTTACACTAACTTGTACTTTATTGAGGTAAAATGCTAAGTTTTTCTGTTATGGTGAGGACAGAATAAACAATGCATAATATTATTATAAACTTCCTGGTAAGTATTCTCCCAGTTAAAATACCTTAAAGAAAGAAAAAAAAAAAAGAAAATAAAAACTGCATGCCTTTGCAAAGTGTAAAAAAGACCTTGCATTCCCACTTGCCTTTGCCAGAGACTAGGATAATGGTGAGTGTTGTAGGGACCATTTCTCCGTCCTTCCATAAGCAAATATCTCATGTTTGGTGCATGGAAGTAAAATGTATTATTTTTTTTAAATGCTGCCACTCTCCAGCCACATTTTGCAAACTGTGGTAGCTCCCAACGTCCATGAGAGGGAACTATTGTTTAACAGTTGAAGATTCATATCCCCACTTCATTCAGTGCAATTTCCCTCTGCTTATCTGAACCCTGCCAAATGGGATGTTCAGAACGTAAAAGGACATTCCCGATCCTCATTAGAATGCTATTTTTGAAAGCTAGACTGTTTTAACTTTTAACAAGAAGGGTACTAAAGATGGTGCTTCTAATGGGATTTGGTGTGCTATGCAGATGGAACCAAGTGACAGGCGCCTGATACCAGAAACCAGAGGCATGATAGCAATAGACATCACAACAAGAGCACATTTGCTACATTCAGTGCTTTATAGAGAAAAAGAGAACTTTTCCTAGGGATATATTAATTTTAAAAAGTGTCATGGTAAAACAAAAACAATAGCTTGGTATTAATCAGATTCCTGCTTGACAAGTAAAAATAATGATCCGTAACTGGTACAATGTAAACGTATGCTATGGAGTACTCGTTTTTACAATCTCCCAGGCCATTTCAACTGGCAAAATCCAGATGACTGCACCAGAAGATACACAGAGTGGACTCTTGGAGATTACACAGTCTTCTCCTATTCTGCTTAGCTGCTACAGTAACTACAAAACAAATTAGAAAATGTATGTTTCTTTAGGGTTTGGTGGTTTTGTGCAGGTTTTTCAAAAATTTTTTTTAGCAAAGGAGAAGACAAATGTGTTCATTCATCTTGACAGTCTCCTGATTTATTAGAGCATTGACATCCATTCTCTTTGTACAATTTGGCAAATGATCAATAGAATTATTCTTTGTGCAGGCAGTCTCAGATTGACTGCGGCAGCAGGTACAAAAGGCATCATACCAGATTAGGCTTTGGGATGAATTCACAGCGTAAAAGGACTGCAGTTTTATAGGCTAGGTTGAAAAGCAGTAAGTGGGTTGATAATGTGGCTGAAATTTATGGAAGCAAAGCCTTTTTGTGAAATTCGTGCTGTTAATTGTTTTTTGTTAAATAAATTTTACAGAGACATGTAAAATATATTTTTATTTTCAAATAAAGATTTGAGAACTGCTAAGTCAAGAAGAGCAAACAGTGTTATTCACTCTGCCTTTTCCTACCTTCCTAACTTTGTATAAGTGAGTTGTCCAGCTGAACTTAATGGTGGGAACTTGGATTATTTTGTCTCTAAAGTTAAGAAAAGCTTTGCAGGTTTAAGTATGATATTTTTGTGCGTTTTGATTACATAGCTATTTTTCTAGTGTATAAAATGACTCTGAAATAAACAGAATACCTCCAGAATTATTTAAATATATGTTGATTTAAAGTGTTACACATTTCCTGGCCTTAATTTTGCCCTTTGTTTGAAACTAATAGTCATCAAAATTGTAGTGGCTTAACCGCTGTCTTTAAACAAGAAAACATTCCCCATTTGATTAACAGAGAAACCTCCTCATCAAGACTTTTTTTTAATATTCTATTTTTTATTCCTTCATTAAAAAAATCCAATGAAATAAGATGTCTTACAAGTAAAAAAACTATCACAATTAAGCCCATTCTCAAATTAATTAAATAGCAATGTCCTCCAAACATTTTGTTCAAAAAATGTAAAATCTCTCAACTTAAAATGCTCTGAATTAACATTTATTTTTTCTATTAAAAAGACTCAGCTTCTCTCTGTGCTTCAAAACTGACATATTGTGCAATAAACAGCAATCAGCCTAAAGATGCTATATTAAACAAACCAAGTTTTGTTTTGCTAAACTAAGCAAAATTAGTTGAATGCCCTAAGTAATAGTTGCTGGTATTTTTTTGTAAATTATTTCTCCACTTGTTTTTGTGTCTATGCATAAATTAAAAATCTGCTGAAATTTATTATTCATCTGAGATGTAATTAATATGCAAAAATATGCAAATTAAGATGCAATTAGGCTTCAATTCTCTAGTGGAATTTTCCATTATAATTTAATACAAAGTAATAGAGTAATTGGTGTCACGTGTAATTACGGTTACTCACGTGTACTTGCAGACGTGAAAATGGTGTGGTATATGTTAGTTATCCTATGCAAATGTACCGTACTGGCTCTTAACACTTGGGAACTAGGTAAACAAAGATTGTTTTAAAAAAGAAGTGAGCAATAGTGACCCTTCTTGCTTGTCATTTTCAAGATGTACTGTCATTTTCAAGAACATGAATAATTGTAATTAATTTTTGCTGTGTTTATTCCTTAGAATTTATAAATAGGTGGCATGATGCAATACTAGGCTTTCTGGTTTTAATGTCTTCTCTAGGAAATAATGTTTGGCAAAATAAAAAATGGCCATCAAAAAGACAAGGACCTGGAGGATCAGTAATATGCATAGCACCAACTTGTCAAGTTTTTAACACAAAATATATTTTCTGTCTTAATGTGATATATAATCAGTTTCAATTGTTTTATGATTTGCTACTTCTTACTGTACAGCTTTGCACTACAACCTAAAATGCAAAATCAGATTCATCCGCTTTGGCTGGAGGGAGAACCCCCAAACAGTCATGGATATGAACACATGTACTGGGTGAGCAAATCACACTGAATTCAAGTTTTCTGAAGTGTTAACATCTGCAGGATCAGCCTCTGAGTTTATATGAACTTTCAATATAAGTGGCTATCTGTGATACTGCAAAATAATTCACAAGATTTTTAAAGTCTCTTTCCTGTCATGAAGTAAAATTCTTGCTTTGCGCTTACAGGATTTTGGATATGGCAATAAATTGTTCAAATCATCCAAGCAGTCAAAATTTCATAATTTGGCTGATAACCACATATTCAGTTGGATCAAAGGGACAGATTGCCATGTGCTTGAATTCACAAAAATAAAAAAGAAAACACAGCATCATACACCTCTCATTTTTAACACCCCAAAAGCAACACACATAAACCAGTAGCATGTGTGAAAAAGAATGATTCCATTCCAGACTAGTTGTTTTTGGGGGGGTTATTGGCTGTTTTTTAAGAGTTCTAAGGTATATTGTACAACCATGCTTTTGCTTTAACGCTATCACATTCTCAAAACCTTTTTCCCCATGCAGGCTGGAACTTGTTACAAGTTTAATGTGGATGAATCAATGTCTAGGTAGGTGGGGTGAAGAGAGGGAAATTGGAATGATTTAATGTAATGAGTATAGAGCTTCAGTGTGCCAAACTAGTCTCCTTCTCTTTCTCTTCATTTGCTTCTACTGCCGTTGGCTAATTATTGAAAGGAAAAGCCATCTACGTGAGAAAATAAAATCTACCATTAGTCTCTTGTGCTGCGCCCTTCCCTAGCCCCACCCATTCATCCATATGTAGCTTTTCCATTCACTCCCATAATACCACCAATTACTATGCAGTCAGGACCATTCATATTCATATTCACATCTCACTGTGGACATTTAAGCTACACTCTGAGCAACACTCATACCTTAAACTACACCTATTATACAGCTGTTGTACAATTACTGTAAATGAAGTATACAATATGGGGCTCGGCTTGTATAATAATTTGTAATCAGTGATAGGGGAAGAGGGTTTTGTCTACTTCTGCCCTGCGTACCTTTTGGTCTCCTTCTTTCCATCATTCTTCTCTCCCTTTTTCCCCTTGGGTTTGGTTCAATAAAGGCTTTTTCTGAGACATACAATAAAGAGATTCTCATCTAGGGTAAAATAACTTAGCCCTCCTGCAACTACACCAGTTTATGCCAGCTGAGACAGTCAGCCTGTCTGTCTCAGCACATAGCACTGATCTCTTTTGTATCATTCTTTGCTGAAATGGACTTAAGTTTGATTTATATTCAGGACCAGAACAAAATACGTAACCTATGTGTGATAAGATGATCAGGAGAAATTAAAGAGGATCACTACAGGAAGCACTGCTAACTAAATTAATGGCCTTTGATCTGATTATTTTTAAATGTTTATACTGTATTAGCTATTCCAACAAGCAAAAGATTACAGATTTGATGGATCCAGTGGTGACTCTCAGGTTGATAACAAAGGTAAGGATATTCAGTAGAAGATGATTTATGTGGGCCAGCTATCTCACTGGTCGGCTAAGTTTCCACAATCTTTCCATCTTTGTGATTTTGTCACTTGAACTTAGGATGGATTTGTCACTAATAGCATCAAAGCCATGTTGCAATATCTTGAAACAAAAATATCTTTCCCACTGCTACCCCATGTATGGTCAACATGAACTGTATTTTGCAAGAAATATAAAACAAGAAATATTATGGATGGTTTAACATAATTTTTCAGATGCTTTTTCCTGTTTATAAACATGTTTATAAAAATACTTTCATACAAACAAAATGTTTTATAAAAATACTGTCATACAAAAAAAAAATTAACACTTGTGGAGTCTTCACTTGCCTAGAAATGTTCTTCAATAACATGGAAGTCAATTTCAGTATCAGTAGATATTTTAAAATCATAAAAACAAGTAAAGACTTTCTAATTTTTTTCTCTTACATAGAATATAGTCCCCAGACTCTATTCATTATATTTGCAAATACATATGTGTGCTTCTTCTTCATTACATTGTCATGTCTTCCTTCTATGTTTTTTCTGATCTACAAATTCCATGTGATTTGTTCTTGTGACTGTCTTTACAAGACTAGTCACATATATTCTCCTCAGATATTGTTTGCAAGATTATAGCCTTACAATAGGTAGTCAGTCTTAGTAGTGTTTTAGAAGTCCTGCCATCTAACATGCTGTGTTCCCAAATAAAATTGCAATGTTAACAAAATTTAATAACATTTTAGTAGACATTACTTTTCCAATTACAGCAGACTTTCTTCCTTTCTCCCTTAAAGCAGAAGGTCACAGTCAATATTGCTGATGCCACCCCAGTGGGTAACCTTTAACTGAGGTCTTGTTGCAGGTTTTCAGCTGAATAATTGCTGGCTTTTATACTTCTAAGTGGATTTCCTGATAGAGAGGTACTGTACATCTTTCCTCCTTGTATGCCACGTTACAAGGAAGTTACATGTCACTGTCATTCCATCAACATTTTGTTCATAGACAGCACTGTCTCCCCTCCTTTCTCTCTCAAGACTCCTGCTGTCCTCTGTCATAGGGGGAAACAACTGTTTTCCGTCAGAGACTATTCAAAAGATCAGTCTTTCCATTTATTCCTGTCTCTCAAGATACTTATTGTAGTTCCTTGGGAAGGTAGTTTCTACCACAAAATTAAGGACCAAACAGTGATTATTTGTTTGTTGTTGCTGTGGTATATCTTGACTGATTCATTTTCACATTGTGACTGTCATTCCTACATTCATACAACAATACCAAGACTTTACACATTTCTCACAAACTTGCATATTTCTGCAGTGAGGTAGGTTAGTTCAAACAGTTTTCAGCAAGACAGAAAACATTGTCTTTTATGGGAAACAAGTACACATACCATTCAAGTGGTTAATGGTTCAGAGTTGCTGCATTTGCCAGGTATATCAAAAGATACAGCATGAAAAGAGAAGAAAACCTCATTCTCAGACAGCCTTGAAGAAGGCAGATGTTCCAAACACAAGACATACCCACGACATCTGCTACAGCTCAGCTGTCTCAGAACATGAGAATTAGAGCCTCACATTCAAGTAGACACCTAGCTGCTTCCCTTCTGCCTGTAGTAAGGTCTTCTAGCCCAGGTTTGAGATACAGCTTTGCAGAAGACTTGCTCATTTTGTAGTTTAAGACAGGGCTTAAGAAAAATAAAATCACTATTGGTTAAAATAAGTCCTTCTGCAGGTAACAACTGAAACATTAATATGTCATTTGTATTAGGAGCTTCTGATAACTTTCCAAAGACCTGTAGTAAATCAGTAAGACAAATGTTCTTAACTGGAGAGGTATTTTGGACTCTAAGTTCTCATCAAGTTACTTACCCACTCCAAATTTATCTATCATCTCTCTGTGTAGGTGCAGAGAAGGAATTGGTTTTAGATGTTTGATCATGGAAAGAAATGTGGACTGCATCACAGCATGCAGAAAAGTTACAGTGTGATGAAAAGTGGTCTTGATAAGAGCACCATCTTAAACAGCCTAGATCTTCCCTCTCATCCTTCTGGTCCATGGCTTAATGTTCCCACACCCTTTATACTCTTCAGCTATACACCCAGTAGCAAGGGAATGTGATGAACTGACAAGGATTAAAAATAATCTCTTAAAACCAATTTGTTTTAACCTGACTGTGTTAGTCATACTGCTGCTAAAAAGAATTACTCAATTTGCATTCCTGTTACCCCAGGCTCTTCTCCTTTCTACTGTGTCTTCTAAAGTAACACAGGTAGTAGACTTAATTCATTGTCATTTCCATGGAACCCAGATGATGATCCAGAACACAATTGCCTCTTTCATCCTTTTTCAACAGCACAACATCTTGCTGCTCTTCTCTTTCTCTCTCTGACTAATATCAGGTGCCAAAATGGCTTATTTGCAATATTCTATTTTTACTTTAATGCTCTCCTACTCTTATCTTCTGTCTAGGAAGCATTGTCTGTCTTCTTAGTCATACATTTCATGCTGTAAAATCCCTCCCTTCATATTTCCCAGCTTTGGCAGTACTCTACAACAGTAGAGTTGTAATTTCTGCTTCCAATGACAGTAATGGCCTCACTGGCTTGCTTTATAATACCTTATTTTTGATCATGGGTTTCCCTGGTTTGGCCTCCCACGAAATGTCGACAGTTCAGAACTAGAATTAGGGAAGAATCTAGTCTGTAAGAGGTTAAAATTTCCTGGAAGTTCCTGTGCATTTTAGTATGGGAAGTGCTGAGAGAAAGAGAGTATGACAAAGAAGGAAGAGACCTCAATTACCAAGAGAACAGCCAGTGACTCGCATTTGCAATGCTGAAATAGGATAAGAGGCTGAACTTCAAGCGCAACTTCAATCAATATTTAGTTATTGATATAGAGTGGAACAAGGTTCAACAAGAAACACAACAAATATCTACTGGTCAGGTGCAACTGCACCGTAGACAGAAGCCCAAGCCATGTCTGGTATCACTCCATAGAAGATTTAATCTTGATTGACTGGGCGACTTTCTGCTCTGGTTTGTAATTCTCCAGGGCAGAGCAGCACTGTAGAGCAACATCTCCTCTTAGAAGAGAATTCCATCCTTGCCAAAGCTGAAGTTTGCGTTTCAAGTGCAGAAGGGAGATTTAGAATTTTAAAAGCAAACAAGAGTACAGGAAAAACCAAAAAAGCTCCCCAAAGTTCTCTCAATTAGTTGGGAAATTTCTAGTCCGCTCTACATAAGACTTTTCTTTTCTTCTCCACCCATAACTAAATAGTGTGTAACTTCTAGCTGAAGCCATTTTACTTATTTATTCTGCTGAAAATCTGTATTTTACTACATGCTCAAGACTATTTCCTCCTCCCCAACTGCTGATCACCACTACTATTCTAACAAAGATGCCATATAACAATTAATTGCTTTGCTTTGTATTATAGCTCATCAACTTGTTGGGAGCTAGGAAAAATGAAATAATGGGGGTCACTTCTGGAAAATGAGTTTATTTTCATGCCAGCTGCAGAAAATGAGCAAGGCTGGCTTCATGCCAGTTAAAGGGATGCTGTAAGAGGTTTCTTTCTGTTTGCCTGAAGAACAAATGCTGATCTTAGGAGTTACACATGATAATACACATTACATACATGCAATATAAAATAATCATTATTGAACAAAATAGGCTAAATTTCACATCTTACTATATTTTGCCCTCACCTTTCCTCCTTTATATTTTTAACTTACAACAAAAACTCATTGTGCATTTATCCTTTTGAAAATTATTCACTAATTTAACATAAATACCAGCCAACAGGGATTTTGAAGCTACATGACCTGGAAACTAAATATTATTGAACTACTTTAGAGTTTGCTTAGAGTTTTTAGCCTTTTAAAAACAAGCCTGATCACCTGCTTCATCTATTTGTGAAACATTAAATGATTAAAAGTTTTATACAAATGGAAGGAACCACATAGATATTTTCAAGCACTCAGCACCTGTGTACTGATATTTTGACTAATGTGTCTTAAATCCCCAAGAAAGCTGAGCTCTATAGACTTAGCAGATTACTTAATGGCAACATTTGTTAAGGTACTGCCATAAGTCAGTTTGGAAGTAACTGATGACTGGACTCATCATTGAGCAGAGAGGATACAGCTTCTTTCTAACAATAACATATTGCTGAAAATAATTTCTTCACTGAGACACAAATCTCTGTGTAGCACTTAACTTGAACACCCTACATGGCAGTGCTCTTAACTTCCATATTTCTGCATATGAAATGTCTGTTTCTTGTTATAAGTTCTGGAAATTTGAATTGAGAAAAGAAATTATGAAAACAGAAGGAAAATATTTTCATTATTTGAATGTGTGAGCCTTAATACCAAAGAAAAAAAAAAGGAGAGTGTAACTGATAAATAAATGAAACAAGGTGTAAAGAAGTATTAATGTTTTCATTATTTCATACCTTTTCCACTCTGTTGCAACTGATTTCCATAATAATATAGTTAGCTCAAAATCTGTCTTTGCATATAAGGTCTCCATAGAAAAAGCAAATGTGAAAATGGCAATATTTTCAACACTTCTTTTCTTTAATAAAACTAACATTTTCAAATCTGCTTTTATTAAAACACAATAAATACCATCAATTTTTGACATGAAATCTCATTACACACTGTAAATATTTATCACTTTGCAGAAAGAAGATTATACATTAGTTCTATTCATTCAATTCAAATCTGAGTGAGAATGAATTCATGTTTTATTTTTCTTCCTCTATTTAAAAAGGCCCAGTTGCTGTAAGAAAATGAGAGAAATTCTCTTTGTTGCTGCTAACAGATAGGCAGAGAGAAATATCTCAGAGGTAAGTGCTTTGACAGACTGTTCCTTGACCCTGCAATTACTCCCTGCCAATGTCATTTATGATTCTCACAAACTCCTATTGATTTCAAAGGAATCAGTCTATGAAGACCTCTTTGTTAAATGAAGATACTAACCTTTCTGTTACTGGAATTTAGCTTTAAACATGGAGGTTAGAAGGAAAAAAAAAATGAAAATCGGATTATTTTATTCTCCTTTTACCTTTGTAATAGAATCACTGCTATATTAACCAGTAGAGCTCAGAACATGGATATGCCTCTGTTCACAAAGCTCAAAATTGAAATAGCAGCGGTGTAACAGCAGGACAAGGTGAATAGATGAAATAAATTGTGGAAGCCTATGTTGTGCCTGTCTGTACTAGCCAACATGAGGACTCTTTATTATTCTTTTCATTAAAACTTACCCCAAGTATTTTAAATCAATGTTTTAGTTTCGAATGTCTAGCTTGCATAAGTGGCATGTTTTCTGAGAAAATCATTCTTGCAGATCTGTTGCTCTTTGAGTTTATGGTTTTACCTAGATAACAATACAAACCATATCCTGTTGCACAGTCTTTGAAGAATTCTGCAAGTATCATAATTTAGTTGCATATGTTCCAGAAGTCTCACTCAAATCCTTTGAAGAATGTTTTTGCTAACCTACATACATTTAACAACAAAAAGAAGTGGACTTCCTCTCCTTTTAGGGAACACAGTCTTTGCAGAATAAAACAATTTCATCACATGTAAAGAGAATTTCACACATTGCTCAAGCAATTTGAAGTTCTACAACAGACATTCAACCACTTTGATAATAAACAAGAAAACAAATAAATAAATTTGAGGAGCTTTCAACCACAATTAACTTTGATGCCAGGCTCAAATATAAATTTTCCTGCACAAACTGGGAGATTGTGACTGAAGAGCATTCCCACAGAAAGGCATCTGGGAGTCCTGGTCAGCAGTGAGCCCTGTCAGCCCAGCAGATAAACCCCATCCTGGGGTTCATCAGACACAACATCACCAGCCAGTCAGAGGTGACCATCCCACTGCATTTAGTGTTGGTGTGGCCTCACCACAGACATTTTGTACAGTCATGGGACCCACCATTTAAGTAGGATGTGGAGGTCTTTGAATGCATCTAGAGGAGGGCAACAAAGCTGGTGTAAGCCCTGAGGAATGTCCTGTAAGGAGTGGCTGAAAACACTGCGCTTGTCTAGTTTGAAGACACTAAGGCTCTTGGTACCTTCCTGAGGAAGGAAAGTGGAGAGAGGTGCTGATCTCTTTTCTCTCATGTCCAGTGATAGGATGCATGGGAATAGTTCAATGGTGCAACATGAGAGGTCCAGACTAAATATTAGGAAATATTTCTTTACAGAGGAAACGGTCAGACTATGGAACAGGCTTACTAGAAAGGTAGTTGACAGCTGCAGTGCTTAAGAGGTATTTGGACAATGGCCTTAAATACATGCATTAACTTGATCAGCAAGTTAATTGCTCAGGCAGTTGGACTAGGTAGCCACTGTAGGTCCCTTCCAAATAAAATATTCTATTCTATTCTATTCTGATAATAAGATATCTATAATTGTAAGGCAAATGTGAAAAATAATATCATTCTGAATGTGTAGTTGAACATAAAAGACTACTAAGTGGAATTTGTTTATTTTTAGTCATGTGAGAATCAAAATGAACTATGAACTAATTCAGTCAGAAGGGTACCAAAATATTTTAGCCCATGATTTCATGATTCACAGACTCACAGAATTGTTAGGTTTGGAAAGGACCTCTGGAGATCATCTAGCCTAACCCCTCTGCCAGCCAAGGCAGGGTCACCTAGAACAGGTGACACAGGAATGCATCTGAGTGGATTTTGAATGTCTCCAGAGAGAAAGAGTCCATGACCTCCCTGGGCATCCTGTTCCCGTGCTTTGCTCTACTCTCTACTCTCACTGTAGAGTTCCTCATGTTGAGGTGGAATTTCTTGTGGTTTGTTTCACGGCCTTGTTGTTCCCTGTCCTGTCTCTGGGCATCATTGCAAAGAGTCTGGCACCATCCTCTTGGCACCTGCCTCTGAGATATTTATATGCATAATGACATCCCCTCTGAGTCTTTTCTCTTGATTAACAGGCCCAGCTCCCATAGTCTCTCATAAGAGAGATGCTTCAGATCCCTAACAATTTTTGTGGCACTCCACTTAATCCTTTCCTTGGTTTTCTTGTACTGAGGAGTCCAGAACTGTACACAGAGCCAGATGTGGCCTCACTGGGGCTGAGTAGAAGGGGAGGACCACCTGCCTTGACCTGCTGGCCACACTCTTCCCAATGAAGTCCAGGATACCATTGGTCCTTCTGTTTGCAAGAGAACAGCTGACACATAGTCAGCTTGTCATTCACCAGGACTCCCAGGTCCTTCTCCACAGATTTGCTCTCAAGTAGGTCAAGTACCAACCGGTGATGATATTTAAGGTTAGTCCTCCCCAGGGGCAGGCCCCTGCACTTGCCCTTGTTGAATTTCATTAGGTTCCTCCACCAAACCCTACCAGCCGATCAGGGTCCTGGTGAATGTCTGTATAGCCTTCAGGTGTATCAGCCATTCCCCCCAGTTTTGAATCGTCAGCAAACTTGCTGAGGGTGCATTCTATCCCTTTGTCCAGGTCATTAATAAACAAGTTAAATAAGACTGGACCCAGTATTGATTCCTAGGGAATGCCATGGACAACAGGCCTCCACCTGGGTTCTACTCTGAACCTGACCATGATCCTCTCTGCTCAGCCAGTGCTTGAACCACCTCACTGTCCATTCATCCAATCCACATTTCCCAAACTTACCTATGAAGGATGTTACAGAAGATAGTGTCAAAAGCCTTGGTGAAGTAAAAGTAGACAACCTCCACTGCTCTCCCCTCATCAATCCATCCTGCCATGCCATCACAGAAGGCTATGAGATTGGTCAGGCATGATTTCCCCTTGGTGAATCCATGCTGACTATCCTCATGACCTTCTTTTCTTCTTGGTGATGACCTCCAGGGCAATCTGCCCCATCTTTTTTCCAGGGATGGAAGGAAGGTGAGGCTGACTGGCCAGAAGTTTCCCCAGTCTTCCTTCTTGCCCTTTTTGAAGACAGGACTAACATTGTCCTTCTCCATTCATTGGCCACTTCTCCCATTCTCCATCATTTTCCAAAGATGATGGAGTATGGCTTAGCAACACTATTTGCCAGCTACCTCAGCACTGATGAGTGCATCCCCTCAGGGCCCATGGGTTTATGGTATTAAGTCTGTTTACCCGATCTCTAACCCAGCCCAATCATGGGGAAGTCTTGCTTTCTTCATCCTTCTGTTACCTCTGAGGTCTGGGACTCCAAGAGTCAACCTCAGCAGTAAAGACTGAGGCAATAAAGGCATTCAGCAATTCCACCTTCTCTGTGTCTTCCATTATTAGGATGCCCATCTGACACATCAGTGGCCCCACATTTTCCCTAATCTTCCTTTTGCTACTGATGTACTTGTAGATGTCCTTCTCGTTGTCCTTGATATCCCTTGCCAGACTCAATTCCAAGTGGGCCTTTGGCCTTCCTCATCACAGATGACAGAAGTTCCAAAAACTGAAGTGCTCTTTTTATAGAGATAGAGTAAAGGATTTTTTTTCAGTCGTGATCATCAGTCGTCTGTCTGGCTATTTAGTCTATTTGTCAGGGATTTGTTTAAGGTCTTCTTTTTCTGTTGCTAAAAGTTGCTCTTTGGAAGACATACAAATAACAGAACTATTCCTGTCTTTTAAGAAGAAGTTGAAATAAGCAAAGGAAGAGCATAAGATAATTTAAAACCTAATGCAGTGAGGATTGGGATACTTCCAAACTCCACTTTTGGGCTAATAAAAAAATGAAAAAATGTCATCATAGTTTTACCTCCATTTTCCTTTATCTTAGCAATCTTAGTGTCAATTATACAAAGCATGACAGTACATTCCTAGATCCAAGAAAGCTGAAGATATTTTTTTTCCAAACAAGGAGGAAAATTTTAAAATTATACATGAGCAATCTTAATTCAAGATTTTTTCTTCACTGAAGTTTCCCTAAAGAATTTTCCTCTTGCAGTTCTAGTTTGCACAAATGTGCAATCTTGCTATTCTATGACTTTTGCTGTCATCAATAAAATATTGAATATTATGGATGAAATGCAGGCTTTTGCAATTCACCTCTCAAACAATAAGACTGAAAGAATCTTTGAAATATTCTGAATATATGTAAATTCAAAATTTCTTTTTGTCTTCTAATGGGTGTTCCAAAGTTAGAAGGTAATTTAACTGAATAAATGACCTATAGTTATTGTTTATGGGTTTGTTTTTTTTCAAATTCAGTACTCAGTATTTCACTATATTTAAAAACTATACTCAACTTACACAGATAATCAAATTTCCAATTCCTATATGAGTGCTTCTTTGAGATGCTGATTTTTCTCATGAAATAATGACTCTTATTTCCAAGTAAGCCTTAGCAGTGCAAAAATAAATAAAAAGTAATTAAAAATAGTAATATAATTTTAAAAACCTACCCAGAAATGAGAATATTAGAAGCTTACAATATAAGTTTGAGTTTTAAAAAATCAATGATTATTTATCTGTGGATTGATGAGTTTGGATTCCATCTGAACAAATCTGTCCATCCTTATTTCTTTCAGTCTTGGAGAAAATTCACCTTCATTATTCGTATACCTAAACAACTGTTAACAAGTACTTCTAATTGCCATATGGAACCAGAGCTCTGTGAGAGATATTTATGTGAAACAGAAACTCTGGAAAAGGATATTCTCTTCTTTATTAATCTGATGCCAACATTTTGCTAATTAAACCACCACATGTCTCATGTCACTTCCTACGTAGGTCACTGGAAGAGGAGATACATTTGGACACCCTTAAGGATGAATCCCAGGGGAGCATCCCACAAAAGCATGGTATTTAAGCTTGCAAGTTTATTAAAGAAATCACAGACTATATTGCAATCTAAATCATAGACGTGGCATGACACAATTAGAAGATTTATTGATTCTTTGGGCTAGAGATCTCACAGCTTGCACTGGGGGCTCTACACCCACTAGAACCAACAGATTTGCTTCATCACAAGTAATATTTCTAAACTAGAGCGAGGAAGTTTATAAAGTTGAAACTGCCTGACTTAAACTTTGCTTGTTTTCAACTTTGCTTCTATTTTAGCCCAACTATAAACAGAACACATTTTGTATTAGTCCCATGTCTCACCACCCCGAATTATTGGCACCCAGCCTACAATAGCAGAATCACTGAAGCAAAGGAAAAAAGAAATTAATAAGCAATATTTTTACAATCTAGCTACCATCTGCCTTTATTAGAAGTTCTTACCTCTTTATGTAGTCCTTTACTTATTAAGTAATGCTGATCATAATAGTGGTCAGAACTTCTACTCAGATAGAAGATACTATAAACAATTGGCTATGTCTTCTACATCATATTTCCAATAAAAGATGGCTGATTATGACTGAATTACGTGTTTCCCAGAACTCAGCTCAGGTGTGAAATGGCTATTTCCAATCATGCCTCAGAGTTCACTATTTTACAGCAAAACACAGGGACATTTCCTTTGAAAGTCTACTTTTTATTCTCCTTTGTGGCACGTAAAAGTGCCAATATTTCTATCAACAAAAACTCTATTCGACATTCTATTAAGTTCACTGAAAGGTCACAAGGATGATTACGGGACTGGAACACCTCACATGTAAGTAAGGCTGAGAGAACTGGAACCATTAAGCCTTGTAAGGCTAATGGGGCATCTTACAAATGTATGTAAATACCTGAAGGGGCCATGCACACAGGACAAATCTACAATGTTCAGTGTCAGCACGAGAGGCTTCATAAACATAAGGAAGCATTTTTTTACTGTGAGGGTGACTGAACTCTGCAACAAGTTTTACAAAGAGGTTGTGGAGTCTCCTTCCTTGAAGATTTAAAAAACCCCATCAACACATGTTCCTGGGTAACTGGCTCTATGTGACCTACCTGGAGTGAGGTGTTGGATGATGACCTCCAGAGATGCCTGCCAATTTCAACCAATCTGTGATTCCGTGATTACATGCTAAAATCTGCCTGTAGTGGAACAAATTATATTCCTTAGGCTCTTTGGATCTAGAAATCCCTTTCAGTTCTTCACAAGCAAGCAAGTAACATTACCATCAACTTTTTAGCTGAACCATTAACATAAAACACGCACACTAAATCTGCATATTGGCGCAGGCTTACCCACCATGATCTCATGAATACCAGTGGTCCATGAATCACCTTTTAACTCTGAGATTCGTCCCTGTCATGGCTATAGTTGAACTGAAAGGAATCAATCTTGCCTACACTCCTTCTCTGATGCAAAGAAGGAAAGTCATCATAGAATCATAGAATCATAGAATGGCTTGGGTGGAAGGGACCTTAAAGATCACCCAGTTCCAAGCCCACTGCCATGGGCAGGATATCTTCCACTTGACCAAATTGCTCCAAGACCCATTCAACACGTCCTTTTCATAATCATTTAGGTATTCAACATTGATAAGCTAGGTGAACCAAGGTCGCTTAAATGATAAAAATTTATGGTTTTAAGCTGGTGTCTGTCAAATATCTTTGTGATGGCAACTGATATCATATATGACTAGGATGCTTGGGCTGAGGTCTTATTCCTTTTCCGTAGAGTAGTGCATTGTGAAAAAAGGTCATTGTCAATGACATATCAGAAGTGCCAAGGACAACAAGAAAAGAGCTAAGTCAAAAAACATCCTACTTATACATTCTACTGGTGTTTAAAATTGAGGCACCCTAGAATCAGTGTTAGCTCTAGGCAATTTAGAATGCCGGACTGCCTCATTCATTCAGATCAGCTTTTGACCTCAGTATCCACAGGATACTAATAAAAGGTATAGCATCTTAATTTTAGGCATAAGAGACTCTTTTGATTTCATTAGGGATGAAGGGATTCTGCTCTGGAGGGAACAAGTACTTTGTGAGTGTGCTTAAGTTTAAGCATCCAAGTAATTCTGTTGTTGTCATTGGCTTTCAAAACTAAGAACAGGCTTGAGTTCTTTACTAAAATGAATTTCAACATAGAATTTCTGATGGTTGCTTGAAGTCATAATAATGAAAATTCTGAGAGGGAGGAGAAAAATAGAAGGTTTATCAGTTTTATCATACATTAACTTGATATTTACTTAGCTTAAACTGTTTTCTGAAATAATTAAGCCAGTGTTCTCCAGTGTTGTTTTGTTTTCTTTCTTCTTCTCTTTTAGAAATAGCACACATGTGCAGTGGATCATATTTTGTCATTACATCAAAAAAAAAAATCTGCATATGTGTTTAGAAGGAGAGCATTAACAGATTATTTTTTTTTTATACTAGTGGGTTTTCATTACATTTCTTTTTTTGTCAGTACCCGTCTTCTGAAAGTGTGAAGTGGCCATCTCAAAATTCATTCAAGCTTTTCCTTTTTAAAGAGTTCAATCTATGCAACAAATATCTTGCTTTCTCCTGGGATGTTATTCCTTTTAATATGTCAAATTATATGTGAAGGGCTAATTTCCATCTGGAGACATCAGTGAGGATCTTTCTTCTTCACAACCTTGGGAGGGAAATATTTTCCTCCTGAATAACTTTTTTTTTTTTTTTCTTTTTTAAATCTGGGCTCTCTCTAGAGCTGTAGGGAAATGTCTGATCCAGAGTGCAAAAGCGTTTTAATTGAGCTTAGGTTACACATTAAAGCAAATCTGCAAAAGTGGTCTCTAAATGTTGGAGAATTCCATCAGGGTGTTTCTGAGTTTTCACACCACAGTTTTATGTGGGAAAGTTATCAGCGTTTTTTTTTTTTTTATGGTATACAGAATATAAATGGTTAAACTACTTTTTTTCACAAAATATTAGTTAAGGCATATGTCAGAAGTCATATCTTCTCTACACTCAAATACTTAAGACAACATGATATATCAGCCCAAGTCAGAGAACATGGTTCATCAGGAATAGAAGCTAGATTTTAGTGTAATTTTCTAATCTTAGTACACTTCTTTTTAGCCCCTATGTCTACCCAAATAGACTGTGTTATAAAGGTATCTTAACAGCTAATTTCACTTTCTGAATTGTCAGCTAAGGTACATTGCCTTCTAGAAGTCATCTATTAAATATTTTAAAATCAACACATCTTTTGCTCCATTTGTAGTACAGCCTACTCAGCATCACCATTTTCCTTCTCTCATATCTTTGAATATTGCTGGGACAATAGCCCCCAGCTTGGCCCCCTGCTCAGCAACAAAACTAAGCCAAATGAATTCACTATCCTTCTAGGTTTGCAGTAAAATGAATTTACTATATTCAGGAACAGACATAACACTTGACATCACTCATAGTTTAATTACTGGTTATAATGTTAATTCTAGGGTGCTTTGAAGGTACATCTAAAAATACAATTTGAAACTTATAGTTTTCGGCAACTAAACTATACTTGTACAAATTTTAAGCTGACTGAAAGGGAAAAAAACCCAAAGAATTTCTATTCATTTGGTTGTTTTCACTCCCAGTAGAATGTTCCAGTTTGAATTTTTTAATTTTGGTCCAGAAGTAAATTTCCTATTAATGTTCTACAACATATGCTTTTCAATTTTCAGCTGCTACCCTTGGTATTTCCAACAAATATGTGACAGAAGAAGTTATAAGATGACTTCTCTCAGCTACTTTCAGTTCTGGATTCACATTCTTATGCCAAAAAAATATAAAAATAAATACCCTTTTTTGTTATATATATTGGTACCATGTAGCCAGAAATTTTGAGGTAATTGTATGACAGCCATATTTTATGACATTATTTTATTTTTTTCTTATTAAAGTATTTACCAAATATCTTAGATGAGGAAATAAACAAACAAAGGATTTCTGTAACACAGTTTCCATCTTCTAGCTTCTAAAACTAGCTAATCAAACAATGACCTTATTTTTTAATAGAGGGGGCAATTGAAAATCATTGAACAGCCCTACCCCTTAATGATTTTTTTCTCAGACATAATTATAATAATTAGCATTATAAAGTGCTAATTATCTTTGGACACGAAGGACTTGCACACCAGAGACAGAGGTCCACATTAAGTAAAGAGGATTTTGCTTTCTTCTATTACCATTTTTTTTTCGTTTTGTAAAGAGGTAGAGGACACTCAGCCCATCAAACTTCCTTTCTGGATGTTCACAATCTGTTATTGCAGGATGACTGACCCTAGTACAGAAACAGGTATGTTCTTAAAAGACATATGGATTGATCCTCCACACGTTCAGTGTGTAGATCTGAGATTATCTTCTCATTTTATTGGACTTCATATTGTCCAGTTGTATTGCAAAGACCTTGGATTATTGTAAAGGATTGCTTCAGTCCTACTCAGTCCTGAAGGGATTGGATTAATTTTGTTAGCAGGCAGTATCATTTTCTCATAAATTCCTTCTTATTGACACTGCAGAAGGAAGGTTTCAGTCCCCTCAAGAAATACCAGAGTCATGTTTTTAAGGACTGTAATGTACAGTGCATATGTTTGAAAATCAGGAATGAGAACATCATAAGCATGACATAAAGAACAAAAGATTAGGAGTTATTTTTCTTGACTTCCTGTACTGAACCTTACCTCTGTCCCTGGTTAAATAATCCTTCTCCTATCCCTTTCACTGGATATCATTCCTTGAAGCATGCAACATTTATCTCGCCAAAATTTGTACTCTTGCTTGTTCCTACAGGCTATAAGTATTGCTTTATATGGATTTTCTCCTGCATGTTGACAGAACTTTTTCACCAAACACTGCTATTTGATTCAGGTGTTATGCTCAGTCCTCCATCTATGTTCCACAGACTTCTTTCCAGTGCCTTAAAAACAGATTTTCATCTCCCTCATTCTCCCTCAGAAGATGAGTGTCACAAGTATCACACTAAAAGGTGTTGTCCACATATGTCTATTTCCTACAATCATCTTGGTGTTTCACTCAATCACCACAGATGTATGTAAAAGGTTATTCCTTCTGTATGTGTATCTGAGTTGTCTTCACTGATGACCTCCTACATAAAATATTATAGAATATCTTCTCCTTTAACATAAACAGATTATGAGTTCCGAAGAAATTGGCAACTGCTCATAGCATGTGTGGCGTGGATAGGTTGTTCTGGGTATTTAAATTAACAAATAATAGAATGACTGCAAGAGTTTGCTCTTGAGAAATATGTTTTGTCTCTTCTAGAGAACACCTACTATCCACCTCTCATAATATAATCAGGGCTATCAGAAAGGACTCAACCTTCCTCTAGCTAGATTAGTATGAAAACATCTCTAAATGCCAGCTGAAACCTACTCTAACAGTATTCTTCAGGCAATTTCCACTAAATTCCTTCAGAAAAGAATACTTACATGTCAGATTGTTATGTTGTTTCCCTGGGTCTGAACCAATAAATCCAAATTTTCTTTGAATTTTGAAAGTCTTATCTGAACTCAGAAGAAGACATTTTTCTCTCAGGTGCTCTGGCTTTTACTTCATCTCATTATTTTTAATCACAAGTCACTGGTCAACAGTGATCACTTTTGAAGATAAAACTGATGATGAGTATAATTACCTGTGAAATTGATATGAAGAAATATTCTTTCTTCCACAGCAGGGCTAGCAGAATTGTTTTGCATGCTGTCATACAGCTCTTCTGGTCGTATTGCCTTTGAAGTTTATCTTCCAATCATCTGCACCGGTCATTTAAAATCACAGATACTATTATAGCTTTTGATTGAATGACTTTTGAAGTATTTTTGGTGTGTGCATGTCTATATATATATCTTTTTATATATTTTTATATATATATGTATATATATCTTTCCCTGATTCTGTGTGAGAAACAGCTTTGGGGAAAATAAATGGAACAGTAAATGGAATATAGCCAAATAGAATTTGTTAAAAAGGTCTATAAAATCTCTGCTTAAAATGAATTGCAGTACGCTCAGATTCTGTTTAGCATATGCATCCACTTTTAAGTTTCTCACTCTGGATGTCTGCTTGGCTAGCAAAGGAACTCCATTTCAGTTATTACAAACTTGGAGTACTGATTGTGTGTTGGATCAAGACAATATCATTCATTAGAACAAAAAAGGCATCTTCTAATAGCTGAGACTCCCTTTCTTCATATTTGTGTTAAATTTTTAATGTTTTTTTTTTCCTATTTGGAAGGTTTTTCTTTTTAATAAAAACATAAAAATACAAACTTAAGGATAAGAGGGAATTAAAGTAATATGATATGAATAGAATGCATCACACTAAGCATCTCAAACTGTATACACTCACAGGAGTAATGAAAATCAAATATAACGTCATCATCTACTTCCCATATGAACAAGCAAGGGAGTCAAAATCTAGCTAAACCAGCAAGAGTAAATAGTTTAGTGATGAAAAATTGATATAAAAAGTTCACTGAAAATATAAATATCCTCTGGGCTGTCAAAAGCAATTGGTTCAGCTCAATCTGGTAAATCTACTTTTAATGATAATGGCAACAACTTTTCCTTTTTATTACACTTTACATAAATTTATGAGCTTCATCACTTCAAACCAAAAAGAATATATTTGTCTCTGTATCAAGTTTTAAAGTTATCATATGTCTTGGAAACCTACCTAAAAATATAAGGATATCATTGTGCTTGTAAGCCATTTCTGCTAGGATGGAAATAGAATTCTTGCATCATACAAGTGCTACTAATTAAAAGGAAGGAGATGAACATAAAATTCTGTAGCATTTTAAATGGTTTTCAGTTTTCTTAAATAGCTAAAACACCCCATTAATCACAATTAATGGCCATGGAAAAAACCTGCCATTTAGAGCTGAGATTTTTTTTTCTTAATAATGCCTTTTATGCTTACATATATTTACAAATATATTTACAAATGAACTCTGAAAAATTGAATGGAACCATGACTTTTGGGTCTATAAACAGTTAGATTTTCAAGGCCTCTCCACTAGGGGCAGAAAGATTATTTGTGGTTATTAAATTCTAAATATCTGATAATTTTTTCCCCAAGAAAACTACTGAAGTCAATAGTATGTATACAAAAAGTGGGGACCTATAAATCAGTAGCCATATATAATACTATTAGGAACATTACTAAAGATATTTGGTTCAGTAAAACATAAAGTAAAATGTTGGTTAATGTTATACAACAATAACAAATCAATATTACTTAATAACCAAGTGTACTACTAAATTCAAGCCAGTTCACACAATTTTTGTTATTATTTATATTTTAATAGTGACATATGGTCAGGACTTGAATTAAAAGCTGATCTCTCCATGAACTCATTAATTACTACAGCATCATGTCCAGCACTGCTTTCACTTTTGTCTTGCATTTGACCAGTCAGTATTAACAGTCTGATGTTAAAAAAGTTATTGTTTTGTTCTTCATGATATTTCTATTCACAAAATAAGATTACTCTGGTTTACTTATCATCTGAAAGAATAGAGTATGCTTTCCTATTACATTTCTGTCACTACTTCTAGAAATTACAGGTGCATCACACATGCATTATATTTCATACAGTCTTAGTTTGTAAGAAACAGCTTCGTGTTTTTTTGCTTCTGTCTTGTTTCCAGCCATTAATTCAAATCCAAGTGTGCTTAATCAGAAACCTACCTTGCCTTACTGTGCAAAATCTGTGATCTCCATTAATTTCTCAGTTTCCTAATTAAACAGCCAGTAGGTTTTCCATTGCTTCTTCTCTCTGTATCCAGAAATCTACTTTGAAATAAGAAAACCCTTCTTTTCAGCTACATATTTGCATCATCTCTCTGAATAGACTTTTGACTTTCCTTTGTATCCAGAAAATTTACAATTGATTTCCACTGTTGAGATAGGAACATCTTTTCCTTGCTTGCCAATTGTAAAAATCCTTGCTCTGCTTCTAGATGTCCAAAATTAATTACTACTGCCTGAAGTATATTGTATTTCTTGCTTTTAATTTATATGACTTATGAAATTTTTCAGCTTTGAAATTAATTTTTAAAAAATCTCTACTCAGAGAACCTCACAGAGTTGAAGTTCTGACACAAACTGTAAGAACAGATATATGTGCAGAGAGGACAAAAAGTATGGCCATGGTCACACTGAACAGAGTGAAGCTGTTAAATTTATGTTCCAGGTAGACATATGAGCAAGAATCCTCATTCAGGATGGAATGGGTAGAAGATTTCTCCCTGTCTTCACTCTCTGAAGTTTATCTAAAGCTTGTGCCTGAGTGCAGGTTTGCATCTACACAGTTTGACTCACAGCCAGTGTGTTTAGTTTCATGTTGAGATTCAGTCACCTCAGTCAACAGTAGCTCAGGATAACGTGTGCATGTATGATACAATAAGATATTTGCTGTTGTAAGGAACTTAAGAGCTTGATGCCTTGAATTATTTACTTATAATTCTGCAGAAGGCAAAAAAATATCATGTGGAACAACTTTCTAAAGCCACAGTCAGGGTGCAATGACTGCGTCTGAGAAACACTCAAGTAGATAGATTAGCATAGATTAAAGTAGCTTTTCAAATGTATCATCTTTAGGCAATAATTCAGCTTCTACATCCTGTAATGCTGAGATTGCAGTGGGTTTTTTTTAAAGTTTGTCTATAAGCAAATTTTAAATATTATACTCCACATTAATTAGAAATTAAGAAAAAGGAAAAAGTCTCGAAGTGACTACAGTCTTCTCAAGTAGTAATCTGGTAATACCTAAACACACATATGTTGTCTGTGCAGAGTCCTTATATTTAGAAAATACAAAATACTCTACATACAATTTGCTAGTTTTGGTATTGTATCCAACACAAAACTCAAATTCAGAATTTGTAGGACTTTTACTGCTGCAAATCAATACTATGCCCTTACCTATTTTCTTTAACTTCTTTACAGTGGGATTACAAGAAACTGCTCTAAAAATATCAAAGACAAGCCATTTTGATAGTTTCCTTTTCAGTATTTGTGAAAGAGTGGAGGAGTTGGTGACTGGAAATTAATGTTTCTATTTTTTCTGGAACTGGTATTATTTGACCTCAGCTGTTTTTCTCATGGACTGAAAATAAATTTTCTTATTATAGATCTCACATGTACAAAGACAGCCTGAATAGTTATTTCAACACAGCATGGCAAAATGCCTCAAATGCCCATAGAACTTAAGAAGTATATTTGCTAGTTAAGGATTTAGGAAGCAAAACCCAAGTAGGAAGTGCCACATACAATTATTTTGCATAGCACAGAAACCATTATACAATATGGCCAGCCTAGCATTGCTCATGGGTTTTTTGTGAGAGAAGAAGGTTGTTTTCTAAATATAGATAAAAATGTGCTGCACTTAGGCAATAACTCATGACAGAGAGGTAACATATGCTATCATAATGCACTGGGAGCTGCATGGCACAAAGAAAATATGAGCAATACCACCTTCTAGAGTTACAGCCCCTTATTGCCATTATAAAACATCTTTATTGGAAGAGAAAATGCAATATTTTGGTAGAAAGAGGAGATGAAGTACTAGGACAAGTGAAATTTTTCATGGAGAACATTCAAATTTACAGCTCTGTATGTCTGCTGCTGTGCTCAAGGTCCATCAGAAGACATATGTCTAAGGGTCTCCTGCTTGATATACAAGGCAATGATAGAGTGACATTTTTGACCTATAAACAAGAAAGAGTTTTAAATTTAAAAAAAAACTTCCCTGCACAACAAGCACAGAAATTCCTGTTTCTTTCTCATCTCTTCCTTTCTTTGAAATAATTTTTTTTTAATGAGTGTTCCATCAGGAAGGATAATTTTACTGTCTGTCATATTTCATTTCAAATAATATAAACTGCTAAAATAGACTCTAGGGCCCAAACTCACACTGATTTTAAAAGGGGAGGACCAGGTCCAAGCAGTTATTCTTTTGTTTGTTTAGCAGGAAACTGAAAATTCATGCCTGGAAATGTTCTTTTGAAATAACATACACATTCACTTTTAAGCTCTTTGGTTATTATCTGACTCAAGACAACTGCACTCTTGCTTCCAACTCCTCTAAAGCCCACGATAAAAATCAATGTTATAATGTGAACTTGAGTACACAACAAGAATTCATTTGTATTCAAGATCAGACTCAGGGAACAAAACGGAAATATGCTGAATTTTTACTTTTAATCAGCACAGCTGAAAAATACTAGCTGAAATATTTCAGCTAGTCCATCAATGGATGGAGTTAATTTTGGTCATTCCTACCTTTATTTCCTATATATAAGTCTCTGCAAAATTTTAAATGAGGGTTCTGTTGAACAATTAATTTTTAATCTTTGCCTTTTAGACTCTGAGACAAGTTCAGAACAGAACACACATTGCCTGGGAGTGAGTGTGGTGAGACAGGTTTAAAAGAAAATTTTTGCTCTTAGAAAGGTGTTTTTGAAATTCTTTAGGCCTTTTCATAATCTATTGACTAGTTTGCCCACTCAGACTATGCAATTCAAAGGCAGACCTATGTCAACATTTGCACAGGCACTAAAGAGCACTTCTGAAAACAGAGGAATTTATGAAAGATTAAAAGAACTAATAAAACGCTTATCATTTTAACAACTAACTATATAAAAGAAATTATTTTAAAAATGAGATTCAAAAACCACTTTGAGCTGTGATCTAGAGTTATTTTCACAGAAACTCCAGCACTGAACTCCTCATCTCTGTACTTTAAATTGTTAAGAGAGTCCTGGTTTAGAGCAGAGAGGTAGTACTAAAAAATCTTTTTTGGCAGCAATTATCAGCTCTCAATTTTGTTTTAAAACAATTAAGGCATGCCACTACACCATCAGCAACTGGTACATTCTCAACTTCCATAAAAAACAGTGGACTACAAAACATTAATTTCTGCAAAATCATAGAGAAACTTTACATCAAGCTTTCTGAACTGAAAGAATCAGGAAAACCAAAAGCTTTGTTGAAAATAAGCCCTATATTGACTAGTGCAAAAACACCTGCAGCTTGACACATGTAATTTGAAGGAACTTATGTGAGGATTTATGTAGGTCATTGCTAGCTACAGAGGTGTGTGTGTGAGATACTGGTCTTGATGCAAACGATAAGCACATCTCACAGTTTTAGGCACGTGTTGGTCAGCCAATATGTAGAACAGCAACAAAGGTCTACAGAAGCAGAGTTAAAAGTCCCTGAGAAAACGTGCAAAACCCCAGGTGCTACATATTTAGGTTACTGTGCCATCTACTCAGATTTCTATGATCTCTCGAAGTGTGGGTAAGTTGTAGGTGTGCGTAGGCTGCAGTCTTCGTAAATCATGGGTAAGGCTCCAAACCTCTTCGCAAACTTGGTGTGAACTAGAATTCAGCACTCTGAGATGTATAATCTCAGAAAGTAAGTACTGAATCCTCTACAAATCTCTCATTACCACATATGAAGGGTAGGATAAATGCATGTTCTACCGCAGATGGGAGATAGTGCCCATAGCGTGCAGTCAACAGAGGCATCACACATAGAATGCAATGCGGGATGAGTGGCGGGGCAGAGACGGGTTAACTCTGACGTTCCAGATAAGGTGGTGTGCCATCTTCCCCTTTACCACTAAACAAACTCAAGTCACTTGTTGTATTATCCTTTCTATCTGCAACGTGAAGCTAATGCTTGGTTAAGGCTCCTTTTTTAAAAACATCTCAAACTACAGGTTATACCTAGGCATCTTCTTCTCACTGACTTGCTCTATCTTGCATTAATCAGAGTCTGTATGTTTGTACCCTTTCACCTGCTGACCTTGTAGTAGATTTCTTTTTGCCCAGTTGTGGTATTCTCACATTCAGGACTTCCATCTGCCTGCAAAACTGTGGTCTTAAGTTCCCAGATAGCTCAGATGGAATTACATTATGGCAAAGAGCTGAAAGATTAACTCTTGGATAAATTGGAGAATGTACACTTTGTTTCTCTAATAAATATTGTTACTACTGTTACATACTATGAACCAAGTACTGTAGACATTATTCACTTTTTAGTTCTTATTCCTGGAAGAAAGATGGTAGAGAAAAAGAGAATGAGAATAAAGAGCTTTTTACTAAATACTAATTTCAGGACATGATACTGTTTTATGCAGGTATGCATGAAAATTATTTTATTTGTATTTTTATGGGTGAATCATATTTAATAGCCTGGATTCCATTTTGCTTCATTTAAAACATCTCTATGCAACCTCTATAAAAGTGTTGACTATAGTAAATGCAAAAGTCCTTACATCCTGTTCCCTATTTAGAAACACTGTATGCCAGTCAACAGATTCAAAACATATAAAATATCTTATAACAAGCTACAGATGAGGGGACTTTTTTTTCCCTGATAGGAAAGAGAAGCACTAAGAAAAAAGTACATTCATGGTCTGTACAAAAATAATATTTCTTTCCTCCTCAACACTTACAATTATAAAATAGTGAACCTGAAGGCCTTTTGTTTTCAAGAAGGGGGAAAGAAAAAAAATAATAAATAGAGTGGTTACAGAACTTTCTCATAGGACTCATCATAATGGCATAATGGTTATCCACTGAAAATGTCAGATGGGACCTTTAAATGGCAATTGGTTCATGAACAGAGATGTCAGCAAAGAACTAACAGATGAGTTCTTTAAAGTTGCTAGACTGACCTTATTAATGGCCTTAAACTGCAGTGATTTCACTGTCAGGGCTCCAAGGTAGTGATACCTGGTACATAAGTGCTCTGCAGAAATAAGATTGCAGTAGCTCAGACTAATGAAAAAAAGTACTGAGCAAGAGAAAAAGCACAATGATACTTCATGCATGAAGCATTCCAGTAAGTAAACTTAGGAAACGTGATGGAATTTATTGCTCTTCCAGGTTCAGCCTGGATAACTAAGGATGTATCTCCAGGTTACTGCATCACAAAACAGGAGGCTATCCATGCAGAAAGCACTGTCAAGAGTGATATTAAAATTGGCATCAGTACAGAGATGGTCAAAATTTTACTGGATAAACCAGACCAAGTCTCTCTGCAGTATGTCATCAATGATGCCAAGACTACACCACTTTCAGTGTTGACTCTCACAGCCTGTGCACAATTCTAGCTCCAAAGTTAGTTTATTCATGTGGGTCCAGCTAGAATCCACACACAGTAGGCACATACTAGACCAACAAATATTTTGCAAATTTTCTGCTGGCGATAGGAACTGTAAGAGCCAAGTCAGCTGCTCCAAACTTTAGCTGTTTTTAAAACATTTCTTTAAGCATCCCTTTCACAACATTTCTTAATATTTACAATAGTTCACATAAATTTGTATTTACAGTTTCCAAGTTTTTAGAAGTTGGGAAGAAAATAGACTAGTTCTCCAAGACATTACTTTTTCACAAAATGTCTGAATATTAGTTCATTCTGGTTAATATTGGTAGATAAATCAGAACAGATATGAACAGACTGTTCTACTAAAAGGGAAGTAGTTATAAGATATTCTACTGTCACCCTGTCAAGTACATGTTGTTCAAATATTCATTAATAATAAACTAAATTAGCAACATCCCAAACAGAAACACACAAAAGTGATATTTGTCAGTACTGTAAATTCCCATATCAGAAAAAGAACTATTCTAGTATTTAAGTTTATTCCACATGTTTGTGTTTTCAAAACCAGCTTGAAAATAAAATAAAGAAACAACATTTGAACGGTTCTTGCTAGTTCCTGGTTTGGTCACTCAATGTAAGACAGATTTCAAAGTCTTCCATGTACATTGCAAGACAGTTTTAATCACCATTGATTCTGCTTCTAATGTCCTGAAAGATTGGGTACAATTGAGATGATATTGGTGTGCCCTAAACCTCCTGTCCTTTAGCTAACTATACCAATAAAAGGTTAGGTGTCACCCAATCAGCCTTGCCATCCTCATACTGTTTCTGTAATTTTTGCTTTCTCAGTAATTTGGTAAACCTTAAACAAGGATTAGTATTAGATAAAGGAAAAAAATACTTCTCTTTTTTACAAAACCAACACTGTGAAGAAAGTAATATCTCCCCCATTTTATAAATGACAGCTCTTATCAGAAAAAAAACCCTGACTCTGAATATTTCAGCACATATTGATAAGGCAGTGCTAGGACCTAAAAGAAATACTTGTACTGCTACTGTGGAAAGAATAAAAAATGTAGGTGTCTAGCAGAAAACTGGAAGGGAAGTATTTGCCAGGCCCAGATGGCTCATGGAGTCTGTCCTCCAAAGGTAATGCTTTCTGCCACCAGAGATCCTGTGTCATGTTCCATTCTCATGCACACCTTACTTGGTCTGTATGAAGCCAATGAGACAGGTATTCTTGGATGTGAACACAGCCTTTTGTTCCCAAATAAGTCTCTCAGTTCATATATAAAGGATTTAATAAACTACTTCTTTACTAACAATTCAGGAAAATAGCTGTCATTTTCTTTTGCTATCTAAGCAAGTAACAATTTAAATGTATATTAAGAGGGAAAGGATTGTCTTATACTAAAGCTGCAAGCAGTTTTGCTTAAAAGTTTATGGTGTCTCAAGGCTTTAACATATTTCTGTGTTTTCTGCAGACTGATAAGACGAAGAAAAAAGAGACTTTAAGCAGTGTTTTGAAAATTCTCATGAGCTTATTTGCTTTTCTATCACTGTAAAGAAAAAAAAAGAGTAAATTGTGATATTCGATAAACCTAATCTTCTTTAGATCTTTTTCTTGACATATCTTGTGAGGGTATAACAAGGTTTTCAATAGCAGACTCATATACTTTTCAATAAATATGATATTGATGAAAATTAAGGGTTAATGTAAAGATCACAGAGCTCATCTGATTTTAAATCAAAATTTACTGACAGTTCTACTGAAATAGATAAGATGATCCTTTTTAACTAAGGCTAATTCAGTAGAAAAAAAAATTATAATGAAACAGTTAAACACCAAATGAAAGGGTCAGCTCTTTGCAAGATTAAACATAAAATGATTTTTATTTTTCTTCTGGGCCTCCACAATGGAAATGTACAGCAATTACTTAGAATTAGGTGTCGTTAAAACTGTGGGCCAAACTCACTCAATGTGTATTCCATTGACTTAATAAGACTATATCAAGAATAAATTTGGCCCAAAGGCTTTTTAATATCATCTGAACAACCAACTAACAATAATACAGTGCCACTTAGTGGCAAGGAAAAAGTTTTCAGTATGTGAGCTATGAAGAGAGACATTCAGGCATACAATAGCTGGTGGTATTTGTATTTGAAATTTTGATACAATCTTAGCTGATAGCTTCCAGTTACATTAAGCTCATTATTTCCACAATATTATATGCATCTTTTCATATAAAAATACAAAAATGTCTGCAAAGAGGGAATGAAAGCGAGCCCTTGTAATTAATGTAACATTAAGAACACTCCCTTCACATTATATCTTCAAATTATAGCCATTTTCTAAAAAGGTTAGAATGCCTGTAAAAAGCATAAATATCTTAAAGCTATTTGTATTTCTCATGCTTCAGTAATGTATGTGTCACCTTCATGAAAAATTATCCCTCAAAAAGGTCTAGAGTATTTCTTTTGTTTAAGTACCTATAGAATTACAATTTTGGGGAGCGACAACTATACTTAATATCATTTTAAATGGCAGAATGTAACTCATTATTCAGTGCAATATTATTCTATTTCTAAGAAGGAATGAGATAAAGACAAAAAGGTATTTCACTAGAAATAGCAAAAAATAAGTCCAAAAGGGTCCACAATAGATCATGGAGTCCATCAACCTGCTGCAAAGACAGCGACCCTTATATTTCTATAGGAAGAAGCAACTTTAAGTAATGAACATTTTGATAATTTCATATAATCATAGAATAGTTTGGATTGGAAGGGACCTTAAAGATCACCTAGTTCAAACCCTCCTGCCATGGACACAGGGGCATCTTCCACTAGACCAGGTTGCTAAAAGCCACATCAAGCCTGGCCTTCCTGTGGTGCAGCTTTCACAACTTCTCTGGACAAACTGTTTTCTATTGCCTCAACATCCTCACAGTAAATGATTTCTTCCTAATATCCAACCTAACCATGCCCTCTTTGTGTTTCTATTCTCCCTATCACTTCATGCTGTTGCAAGAAGTCCATTCCAGATCTTTTGTAGGTCCCCTTTAGGTATTGCTCTAAGGTCTCTGTAGATCCTTTTCATCTCTGTGCCTGGGATAGCCCTGACTCATGTGTAGGACCTTGCACTTGGCATTGTTGAGCTTCATGAGCTTCACACAGGCCTGCCTCTCAAGACTGTCAAGGTCCCTCTGGATGGCATCCCTTCCCTCCAGTGAATCAATGGCACCACACATCTTGGTGTTCATCTCTTCAGCTTATTTAAAGCCAAAGGTGGAATGCATTGACATCAACAATGAAAATACACCCCCTATGTGTACACTGGGAGTAAAATTGTTCTCTGTCTTCAGGTCTTCAGAATACAACAGAGAGATTGGTATGAATTTTTGGGACTCATATTTATTTGTTTATAAGCACTTTTAAATACACTAAGGCTCATTATCTCCAACAGGGTTGAGCAATCCTCTGGCAATCATTTGGTTCCATTCATGCTTCTATCCTATCTTTTATACTACCAAAAAAACTTGCTGGAAATGGACTTAAGCAATAATTCTGCAGCTATATTGCTGATGAGATTTGTACTTTGAATGAGCACTCTGTTTCTATATACATCTTTGAACTTTTAAAGTGGAATGTGACCATTGCCTATCAGATGTGGGTGACACATAGACACTATCTTGTAAAATGAGCCTTGTAGAACTAAGTCAAATTACATCAAGAAACTTTAGTATTTATATACATCCAGTATTGCCAAATCTAACGCCCATTACAGAAAACATAGTACTGAATCAATTGACCTGCAGTAACACCAACCAAGCAATAACTAACCTGAATTTAGGGAATACATTATAGTATCATAACACCATAATGTTAGAATAATTCAAGGGTAACTCACTAGAAAAATATTACATTAATCAGTAATGTTTCAGTATTACATTACAGTAACATTTCACTTCAAAACAGGAACAGACTTTTGAAGCAGGTGTTCTGACTGTTCCTCACTCACCAAAACTCTCAAAACTATAAAATAATTAAGATTTTAAAGAGTTTTTTGGGGGTTCAACACCCTACTTGGGGCAGGGCCATTTAGATCAGATTGGCAATGGGTTTCTTTCCAGTCAAGTTTTTAAAATCTCAAAAAGTGGAGATCCCAAATCTTTCTGAGAAACCTGACACAGTGACTGGCCACTTTCAGTCAGAAAAACTTTAAATTTTTGAGTCGGAATTTCCACCTTTCCAAGTCCTGTGTGTTATCTCTTGTCCCAAAATTGTGTGAAAGAGACTGGTTCTGTATTCTCTACAACCTCCCAGCAGCTAGTCAGAAAGTAATAAGATTCCTCCTGAGCCTTCTCTTCTCAACCCTGAACAAACCTGGGTTTTCATACTTTCCTCATTTACTGTGTACTACAGCCACCACAATCTCCCTCACTTCAGCAAATCAACACCTTTCTTATGCTGAAGGAAACAATCATAATATTCCAGAAGTAATGTCAGAAGTGCAGAACAGAGAAGGATAATTTGTCTTGACCTATTGGCCACACACTTGCTAATAGAGCTCTCGCCTTCTCCCCCTGACCCATTTCCCCCTGTCCAACTCCCATCACCCTCCTGATAGGGAGGAAAATCTGGAAAAAGTAAATCTTGGGGGTTAAGATAAACACAATTTGATAATTGAAACAAAATATAATATATCAATAATATCAGTAATAACAGTAATAAAGAAAAGGAGAGAGAAGAAGAAAATCTAAGACCAACAACTGATGTCCACTACAATTACTCACCTCCTGCTGATGGATGCCCAGCCTGTGTCTTAGCAGTGATCTGTGCCTTTTGGCCAACATCTCCCAGTTTATATACTGGACATGACATTCTATGGCACTGACTACCCCTTTGGTCAGTTTGAGTTAGCTGTCCTGGCTTCTTGTTCACCTCCACACTGGGAAAACATGGAAAAATGGAAGATCCTTGACTTATACTAAGCACCAGTTAGCTACAACTAAATATCAATGCATTATCAACATTATTCTTGGAGTAAATCTAAAACACAGCACTCTACCAGCTAACTACCCCATCCCAGTCAAAAACAGGGCAGTATATTTTTTTTTCCAATCTGTATTTTTTTTTGAGCCATGAAATAGCCTGAGATCTTATGATAGAGATTGTTTCTGGATGAAACCAGAAGTTGGGCTCCAGGAGTTCACCTAATTTACTCCAGCTGCTAAGGTGCCTTTAGTTCCTAGGACAACAATAGAGCTATTTCAGATTACAATCTCCAAATGCACATAATGTTTCTTCTCCAGGGCCCAGCATCAGCTTGTTACTTTTGACTTATTATTTGCTGATAATTATCTGTCAGACACAAATTTGATATATCTTCTGTTTAAAAAATTTTTGTTGGAATATCCTGAATGAAATAAATTAAATCAATTCTATGATGAAACAAATAAGCACAACATATGAAATGAGCAATTTATCCCACACATTTAACATATTATATGTGTGTGAGTGCATTTAACAATAAAGTTTCAGTCACATGAGTTAGAAACATGTAACCTCAGGAAGATGGTCCTTTCTGAGTACTATCATTCATCTGAGGATGATGAAGTATATTCATTGCATCATACAAGGGCATTCTAATTTCACCATAACAGTAGTATTTTTTCATTTAAAATTTTATTGGCAACAACAATAACTCTTCCTATTTTCTTGATTTTTTGGATGTAATTTATTTATTGAAAAGAAATTTCTTGATGTTTATTTATTCTCCTATTTATTTTAATTGGTAAATAAGTAGGAAAAAAGTAAAATTTCCAAATTTTTAGGCACCAGTGGATGGTGCTTTGATCTGTAGGGGGAAAGAATTTTTCTACACTCAATAATAATTTATTATTTTGAGTTAATAGTCTAAGCTATGTAAACTTTAACATTTAGCCTCAAGTACTGTCTAATTAAAATGGTCCTAAAATTGTGTTTCTCTGTTCAAATGCTATGTCTGATTCCAAAGTGAATAACCCCTTTGTTCTTAGGGCTAAAGTATTCATGTTTTTAAGTTAATAATAAAGGATTGAGTAAATCTCCCTCATTACAATAGTCTTGAAGAACTCAGTTTTATTTAGTCCTGTGCCAATCTGACAAAAATATTAAATTCATAGATATTTTCACTTATCCTTAAAAAAAGAATCATGACAATTTACTATGCATTCAATCAGAGCCAGGGAAGTGATACTAATTGATTTTTTGTTTGTCAAGACATAAAGCATGGAATCCTGGCAATTATTAGGACATGAAATTCTTTTAGAATTCTTTTCACTTACAAAATTCTTGGGGATTTAGATCTTCTTAAGTGTATTCTATAAACATTAGACTTGAGCAATTTTCCAGTGTCAATAGGTTTTCTGATCTTGCTTTATGTTACAAGGCAGACTGACTGATTTAAATTGATTTGAAATTATTTATCTCTATGCAATACATCCATATCACCTTAAGATAAGTGTTTTTCAATTTAAGAACCTGTTCTCTATGATCTTCATGTACTAACACTCTTAAAACAAAATAAATTTGCTTTAAAAGAAGGTATTAATCTGAGTAAATTTATGTACATCTGTGCAGTTTGAAACATCCTATCTTTTATCTCTTAATCCCAGTTTATCCCACTGTTTCTGTTTCTTTCAAATGTATAGGATATAAGAACAATACACGAGAACTACATGAAAACAGTCCGAAGTGGTTTGAGAAGTACATACACAAATGTTCCTTTGGATCTTGAGTTCATGTAACCCAGATCTTCACACTCCACCTCCCCACTAAACTGAACCATTTCCAACCCTCAACTGATTTCAACCTCACAGACTATACAACTCTAAGCACTGAAGTTTTGTCCTCCATACCTTCCCAGCACACTGGAAAATTCTGAAAACTGTTTCAAAACAATATTTATTACGTAATTCCTTAACTGATATATTCAAATGGCAATTTCCAACCAGAAAAAGGTTATTAGACTTAAAAACACCTCAGAAATCTTTGATAACATGAGCTGTTGGTAAAAAAACCTGCTTTACAGCTGTACACTCAAAATACAGACTAAAATTAGAAAGACAGTGTGTACCCTCTAAAAAAGTATTTGGAACAGCCATCTTGGGGGAAAAAAAAGATGAAAAGGCATACAAGCAATAGCGGAATGAGCGAAAAGACTCAGAACTTGTTTAACTCAGCTGCAAATAAAGCCATTGACCATGGTGTTAAAAAAGCAGAGACAACACTAAGTGTTCTAAAAGTCCTACCGTAGTGCCTAAATGTATCATTAATCTTTCAATTCTTGAGACAGTGAACATCTAATACTGGTAATCAGAGATGTTCTGCAACACCTCAGTCAGAAGACCAGACTCACACATAGTTTTTAATTTGAAGGGTCTCTTTGTCTAGAGAAAGTGTCTGGTAAATCAGATAGAAAAAAATGCAAGAGTTTTAGCTCTCCTTTCAATAAACAGAACATGTAATTTCAGCAGCATAATTATAGAGAAGCAGAACAGGTGTCATGGTACCAGGACAGGTCATATGAAATATCTTTGAATATTAACCAAAGCAAAGCAGAGAGAAGATCAAGGCTTAGCTTCCAAGTTACAATTATAAACACAAAATGAGTTCTTCTTAATTTGGGAGATACCAGGTCTGCATACAGCATTAGCCATTTTCCAGTACATTTCCATTAGTAATGTCTTTGCTGATTAGTTTTTTTCTAAATTAGCATGTTTATCCATTAGCATATCAATATTGCTGCCAACCATCCTCTTAATTTTTAGTTTTCTTGTTGCAACAAAAAATTGCCAATAAAAGCAAGCTTTACTTGAAGTCTTAATTAAGTCTAGTACAATTCTTTTTTCTTTCTTTTTTAAGCTTGTTTAATAATACTGTGTAATATTTACTCAGATTACAGATTTGCTTTGCTCAATAACACCACTTGCTTGATTAATCAAAAACTTTGTATTTTGGTTCGGCTGCAGCACAAGCTATAGTATTCTGCAGAGTTTGGAGACATTCTAATGAAAGCCTGCCTTAAAATATCAGAAAATCAACAACATCAGAGTCAAAATAATTTTGCATAATTTCTGAAGCACCTCCTAAGAGAAGGTAGAGACTCTTACACATAAACCTCTGAACTCTTTTATACAGTCATACCACATTGCTCCCACATTAACATGCTGAGATGTTTCTGATCAATGTCTTGCATGTAAGAGAAAGGCCAACCCCAATTCTTTCAAAAGTTTCTTTCTGTTCATATTCTTCTCTTTTTTTTAATCATCCATATTTTTTCATTGTTTTGATATGTTCAATTACATTAATTTGAAGTCAGTCACAGCAGAATAGCTAAGACTTTGTTTAACAAAAGTATACAGAGAGCTGGCTTGAACATAGAGCAATGCCAGCTTCTACTGTCGACACTGTTATTCAGGACAGATACTCTTGTCTGACATAATTAAATCTTGACAGTAATTATTTCTGCTGATTCCTGGTAGACTGCTGTTAAAGATACGCTTATCCACTTTCAAACACACTATCTTATTAGACTAAATACATGCCAGTAATTACGAAGCTGCACTTTTTAAATATGGGGTTTTCTAAAAGTCTTTTTAAAAAAAGATGATAAAGCTTTCCCTAAAAGGATCCCCTGTGTTTTGAAACCAAGAGATCTCAAACAGTGCCTGATATTCCAACACCTGATATGAGAGAGAGAGAGAGAGAGAAAGAGAGACAGAGAGAGACAGAGAGAAAGGGAGAGAAGGCATATTTGCATGTACACAGAGCAGGTTATTGAGAAATTTTTGTTTTATAACTCAGCATGTCAATTTGTATTAAAATTATATGGAAATGTTAATTCTCACTGTTCGCTGTCACCTTCTTCAAATAAGAAGTTCTCCTGAGCCATCATGTTAATATATTTCATATAAAACAGGTATTTCCTATTTATTTCACTATTTGGCAGGGGGAGATGAGAAGATTTTGGATAATGGTCATGCTGAACCATAAATATTACTTTTTACCTCATAAGGGTATGAAAACATGACAAAGGATAAGTAGGGAATGAATTTTAGAACAAAGTTGGATGAGAAAAGTAAGATCAGATCTGACCCGAATATCTGAATATTATTAAGTATTACCTTTAAACTTCTCCAGTATTCATATCTAAGAACATAAAATATTTTCACAATACAAGTACATTTAGCATAAGCAAATGTTTAAACAAAAGAACGAGGAATTTTAATGAAGCACCCTCAGGAAAATATTTAAACTTTGCCCTTAAGTTTACTTTGTTCACTAATAGGCTTCTATTTCTAGTTCTGAGTGGGAAGGATAGGTTCAATGTGTTAATAAGAAAAAAGTAATACTATTTAATTAATTCTGGCTGAACACACATGGTTTAATATACTTGGCAATATCATTCTATCACATGATATGATAATTTAATGGAACTTTTTTATTTAAATTGCTGGCAAGTTTATGAAATTATAAAGCAAATAGGCCATGCACTTGGGTGTAATTGACTGTATAAATGTGTTTTATACTATACTGTTGGCAAATTAGCCAATCCCTGTCACAGAATCAATTATTATCTAGCCGTATTCTGCAAACACAATAGCAGAAATACAGCATTTGCAGAAAAAAACCCCCCTATAATTGTTAATCTTACATTCTGCATCTTAAAGTCAGGCAATAAACATTCATACACTGTATAATCATCTTAGAATAAGGCTGCTTCCAAATGAGTGCACATTTAAAATTCCTTGTTGAAGAAATTCCTTAACTGGAGGTGCTGTTTTTGTTTTTATTTGTCTTTTCCTCTTCAGATCAGTGAAGTGAGTAATACATATGTCAGTGACTTAGAAGATACAAGGCTTGACTGCATGCCTGAAATTTCCACAACTACTTAAAGGGACTCGGACACTCAGTTTCTCTTGGAACTGTGTCCACTCTAACCCCCACCTAATGACAGTTCTGATAATCTGAGTGATGTACCAGAAATTACAGGATGTAGTCGTCATGGTTTTAATGCATGCTGTTAGACATCAGTGGGGGTTTCTGAAGTGAACTGGACATTTAAAATATTTTCTTCTGGTTCTACTAATAATAGGAAGTTGCTTGACTCTTTTATGTGTCTCCCTCCAAGCAGATAGTATTTAAATTATAAGCAATATTTAACATAACAACTTCTTGATGGAGTAAAAATAGAAAAAAATATACTTGCTCTGTTACAAAACTCAAAAACTGCTGTTCTTGTAGAATGTAGGAAATCACAGTGGTTCTGAGCAAGTAAGAGTCAAGACATCCAGACTATCATGTCACCAGCATTCCTTCGTTTCTACATCTCTTCTGTGCAAGGACCGGGATAAGCAGTTTTATGGATTTATGAACTGAGCAGCCATTGAGCAGCTACAAGCAGTTTCACAAGGCAGATGTGATAGTGCTTCTGTTCACTGGAAAGAAACAGTGCAAACTTGTAGGCAGATGGTTTAGTTCTACTTATGAATGTTACCCTGTACCCATATGGGGGCTTTTGTGCTATGATCTGCACTGCAGCTACAAAGTGAAGGATGTTCACTGCCATCCAGGTGTATAGGATTGCATCTTATGTGGGCATCCTTCAACTAGCTCGTGTACCAAAACAGTTCAGGTGTTATAGCAGGCAGCACAGGCCCAGCAGAAGACTGACAGGTTCTTGGAAGCTGAAGTTCACACTGCTATGACTTCAAGACTACAGAGTCACAGGCTATAGGATATAAAGCTTTCTCAGGGAAGCCTGTGCATACCTGTGAACAGATGCATGGTAGATATCCCCAGCACCCTTAATGGCATGCAGAAAGCAAGTTGTTTAGAGCTTTGAAAGGCTCTGCAATTCTTTTACGTATCTTTACAGCACTTATGTGGGAAAATACCACCATCCAGCTGAGAGTCATCAGAAATATTCTGTTGTTCTAGGGCTCCAAACTCAGCACTCTCAGTCTCAACTCCATTATTTACCTAGACATTATTCTTTCCATGGAACCAAATTACTGATACCAATTTGAAAACAAATCTGCCAAAAGGGAAGGTATCAGCCATGTGCTTCTGTCTTAGAATCAGCCCCACTGAGGACACTCATGAATATGCTGTACATATTTCTTATGAAAATCAACCATGATCCAGCTACTAGTCCTCTTAGAATAGTACTGCTTCCTGTAGTTTTTAACCACTCATTTACTGTCCATTCCTGCATTCCTCATAGTAAAGGTTTAGGTCAAGAACTTTCCTGACTTCAAGGCCTCTTGACTGTGATGTTCCCACTCAAACTGTGTTGGTTTCTAAGTTTCAGGCTCTGACCTGAACTTAGATCTTAAGTTAGGACACAGTGGGGTTTTTTTTCTGAATCCTACTGTTCTATAAATGTTAAAATCACAAGTCTGAAGTGAAATTCTGTCCTGAGCTTCTCAAGCAACACCCATGAAAAGTGTATGGTTTGTTTTACTGAAAAACAAAGCTCTAGGAAAAATGGATGAGAGAAATGAGAGAGGACGAAAGGGTGAAAGAAGCAGAAGGTTTCTGTCATTATCAAACTCTGTCAAATTTGTTCTCAGTCTTGTTCCACTTCCTTAATCTGTTTAATTCCCTCTGGCTCATCCTGGTACAATTTTGTCATCTCTATTTTATCCAGCTTTAGTGATCTCACTTGCTGGTGAAGTAATTTTGAACTCTTGTGCCTGAAAATATAACTTTAATTGCATGTAAAGGAAGAAATATATCAAGTTTGGGGACCAGAAGCTATTAGTCATATTAAATGCACAGCTGAAATTTTAGAAAGAGTTGTGCCAGTCATGATTGCTAAAATATAAATCTTTGGCTGTGTGATTCACACTATACTAGGAATCTTAGGGATAATGGCAGCACCCTGAACTATAATTTTAAATTACAACATGGCTGGAACATCTTACAGAATAATTTGAAAGAGGGTTATAAAGATACACTGAGTGCATTGTCAGGAAATAAAAACAAGTGAGATTAGGGCACAATAAACGCCTGCAAATGGAAGAGCTATATTTCAGGAATTTTTCTGGGACACAGAAATTAGGGTCTTTTTAAAAAATAAATGAATTTAAAAATCGTATTATCCAAAGTCACACCACATGTTGAACAAGCTTTAAAGAACAAACAAATCCCTCCACTCCAAGACCCCAAACCTAAACAATCCACATAACTTTCACTGTTTCCTTGGATAGAAAACAGTGAGGAAATTAACCAAAGGACTCAATCGCAGTTACTGATCTTGGACAAGAAATGTTTCAAAGACATTAAATGGGAATAATATGGTAACAGGGAAGGTTGACAACCTCTTTAGAACATGTTGTGAGAGTGACATAATAGTGCTGTCTTGCTAGCCAAGTGCTAGCAAGTGCTTGGGGCTCTGCCCTCTGGGAGACAACTGACATGAGGTACATGCATCAGAGCAGTCTCGTACTTGAAACAGGGAGTTGAACTCGGTACTTGTGAGTGCCTTCTATCTCAGGATATTTTATGATTCTATGATTTTTAAAAAACAGTTATAAAATCCTGTTTGTCTCACTGCAGCAGGGAAAAAAAATTAAAACCACAACACAATAGAGCATATCCACTTGTAGGTGTTCCTCCCCAGCAACATCTTTGTTCAAGTAGCTCTCTGTGCTCGACCCCAAGGCCATTCAGATAATTCAGTGATGGAAAGACTCAGAGACATACAGACACTTTCTGTAATACAGAAAGTACAGCCTAAGTGGAAAGGTGAGATGCTTGCATTGATTTATTATTTCTATTATTTATTAACTGCATTAACCCAGTCCTAAGCAAGTCCTAAGCAAGGACTCTGGTCATGCTAATTTACATAGAATTGTCCTGGTTGTCTATAGAAAAACATTATTTTCTTGGAAAGGACAAATTATAATAATCCAGAAGGAAGATTGTATCATTTTTTCAAGCAGAGCATTGGGATCTTACACTTCATAAAATATTTTTATAACTCTTGGTTTCCTATATACTGTGGTACTCTCCTTCTATGACATGGTGACACATTTACTAGAAGAGACAAAGGCTGTGGGTGTTGTCTACCTCAACTTTAGTAAAGCCTTTGCCATTGTTTCCCTCAACATTCTCCTGGAGAAACTGGCTGCTCCTGGCTTGGACAAATGTGTTTTTCACTGCGTAAAGGACTGCCTGGGTGGCCAGGGCCAGAGAGTGATGGTGAATGGAGTTGCATCCAGGTAACAGCTGGTCACAAGTGGTGTCTGCCAGAGCTCAGTGTTGGTCCCCTTTCATATCTTTATCCATGATCTGGATGAGGGAATGGAGTGCACCCTCAGTAAGTTTGCAGCTGACACTGTGTTGAGCAGGAGTATTGATCTGCTCGAGGGTGAGAGCCTCCACAGAGGGATCTGGACATGCTGGATTGATGGGCTGAGGCCATTTGTGAGAGGTTCAACAAGTCCAAGTCCCAGGTCCTGCACTTCAGCCAAAACAACCCCAGGCAGTGCCACAGAGTGGACAGAGTGCCTGGAAAACTGCCCGTCAGAAAAAGACCTGGAGGTGCTGGTCAACAGTGGCTGAACATGAGCCAGCATGCGCCCAGGTGGCCAAGAAAGCCAATGACAAAGTATCAAAATATCAAAAATAGTATGGAAAGACAGGAAAAACATTGAAATGCTGGAGCATATCCAGGAAATGGCAATGGAGCTGGTAAAGGGTCTGGAGCACAAGTCCTGTGAGGAGCAGCTGAGGAAGCTGGGCTTGATCAGACTGAAGAAAAGGAGGCTCAGGGGAGACCTTATCACTCTCTACAACTGCGTGAAAGAAAGATGTACTTCAGGCTGGTCTCCTTTTCCAAGTAAGAAGAATAAAAGGCGTCAAGTTGTGCAAAAGGAAGTTTAGATTCGATATTAGGAAAAATTTATTCACTGAAAGGGTTGTCCATCATGTGAACAGGTTTTCCAGGGAAGTAGAGTGCTGGCGTTACCATCCCTAGAGGCCTTTAAAAGATATGTAAATTAGCACTTAGGGACATGGTTTAGTGGTGGACTCAGCAGTGGTTATGGTTAGACTTGGTGATCTTAAAGGTCTTTTCCAACCTAAAGTCTTCATGATTCCGTAACTTCAGCAAGAAGATTGTGAAAAAATTAAAAAATAAGGGAATGTAGGTAATTTTGGGTTGCATTTTCCAAATATGGTGCATATTTGAAAGATTTCTACCAGAATGAAAGAGTGTTTCTCTTACATACTGAGATATAAAAAGTTATCTTTCTTTGAAAGATGGAAAACAAAAAGAAGGTAACACAATGTGGACATGCTATATATGTGAAGGTTCAAGTTCAAATAGTTCAAGTTGTGTTTATGTTTCAATGATAAAGCAACCATCTATGAAATTCCACTTTAGTTTTTCTTGTCTTTGAATGAGTGGGAGAGTTATAAATAAAATGATGTTGTTCAAGGAGGTGTATAAATAAATTGGTATAATTAGGTGTCATAATTAAGGTGCCCATTGCTGTTCCAGACACATTTACATAATTGTCAGTGCTAAAATGAAAATAATTGTTTGTCAGAATTGCATCTGTTAAGACTGATAGTTCCTTAGTTTGTATAGTTTTCTATAAGTATTTGTTTAGAAAATAATCTAAAGTCTGAGCATTAAATGACTACATACAAGCCAAAATCTTCATAAATGAACAAGTGTACAAAATTTACCACCTTGGAATTCAGACAAAATATCTTGCCTGGTATCTTGCTACACATCTTCTGCATAAAGGCCAAACTATGCTTTCAGTGTTCTGTCTGAGATTTGTGCAAGCTGAGCAAGTAACTGCTTTGCAAAATGGAATGAGGAAAAAAATCTTGCTTTCTGAGAAATTACTAGCAAAAAAAAAAAAGCCCTTTAGACTGGTTCTTTGGTGGGATTTTTTCACAGTTTGCTTTTATGTGTTGTTTTAAGTGTTAGAGTAGACTTACACAAGTATCAGGAAGCAGAAGATTAAGTCTTGTGCCAGTTCATGTAATGCAGCTTTTAGATTACTGCCTTAGAAAAACAAGTCAGATTCAGGCTTAACCAGTCTATGACAGTTTTGCTTTATTGAATATCAAGCTAACCAGATATGTTAAGTGCAAATGTTTTTATCAAAAGAAGAAATATCTTAGGAAAATTATATTTCTCAGTACTAAACAATTTTGTATTAGTATAAAGCTGTACTTGAGCACAGCTGCAATAATTTAAGATATTGTCACTTGTGTGTGGAAATAACAGATTTTAAATACCCTCTAAGATCCTTTAGAAACAATGAAAAAATTATTCAAACACTTGCTGTGACTTTTATTGTCCTTAATGGTTCTCCTTCTTCCCTACTCTTAACCTTTGAAATTTATCTTTTTCTCAAATTAGAACCTAAAATTCTCTGGGACAGATTTGATCTATCAAGCAGGGGTCCTAAGCCACAAACAAATAAAAATTAAATAACATCCCTGTAGCAGATACAGTTTTATCAGGGAAGATGGGATGGGTATTTATAGAGTGTTCTGTTCTTTTCAATATTAATATCATCTTCATTTGGTATAAGACCATGAATATCAGAGATAGATTTACACTCTGTGCATAAGTAAAGATTTATTTTTAAGTAGTTATCTGACAAAAAAAATGAAAGAAAAGAATGAGATTGGAAGGTTTTCACTTACTTTCTATACACATTATTTATATATGTGTATATATCCACATGTGTTTATTATTCTTATATATATTTGAAGAGATGGAGGTATATTTCTTTTTTAGAGCTGTTTGCTCCTAAAAAAATCTGTTCTGCCTCTTCTTCTGTAACGCAAGAATGAGTTTAAAATGGGCAGCATCCAAAGAGAAATTCTGCATGCCTCTATTTCCTGCGTAATAGTGAGAAAGAATTTCTTACTGAAGAAATATGCATCCATTCTTTTGTTTGTGAAAATATCAGTACATTTTAACCACTGAGAGTAGTGAATAAACAACAAAAACCTTTTGATTAAATTTGGCAAACTTCCCACATAACAGTAATGTAAATGCAAACTACCTATCTCACAGGAAAAAAAAATCTAAATATATACATCTAAGTAAGTACACCAAATTATGACCAAACTCTTTCATTATTTGATTTTTAAATTAAACAATTGTTTAATTGAAACATTGAAAATTTTATTGTTTAATTGTTTAATTGTTTGATTTTTCAAATAAACAATTTCAAAATTTGCTTGTAATATTTACCTTCTTTCCCCTATTTTTTAGCTCATCTAATTATAACAATATCAGCAGTCATATGAAAAACCATTATAGCTAATCTTGATTGACTAAGAATAGGACTGACATCAAGGTCTTGGCTATCCTGCTTCCACCTACAGCCCCTCTAGCTTTAATAACATTAAGCTTTCTGTGCGCTAGAAGGTTATCATAATTTTAAACACACATACTAAATCAAACTGAAATTCTCTCAATTAGTAAGGATCTTTTAAAAAAAAAGAGATAGCATAGAGAAAAATAAGTTCCAGACACACATAAGAACCTTGCTTGCTAGGCCTTTCAGGCTGGTTTTACACAAACAGTTCTACCAGCCTTCCCAAATTATTTCTGCTATAGATTTAGCTCTAGCTGGACCTACAGTTTTTACCATGGAAATACACCATGTCTCCATTTTTACAGGCACAGCACTACAAAAAACTTGTCAGCAAAAAGCATCCTCCAATATCCTTCTAGTGAGCTGAGAACCCTCTAGAGACAAGATTTTCCTTCTACTTCTTTCAAATGCTCAAAGTAGGCTCAAAGTAGGCTTTCATCAGCAATTGGAAACAATCTTTTCCCATGAGGAAAGGGGAAAATGAGAAAGAATGTTTGTAAGACAAATAGAGTTTAACCTGTGTGGTAGGTCTTAAAGCAAGGACCACTTATGCAGATTTTATTCAGTCCTGGACAAGAGGAAGCCTAGAAATGGTACCGTCACTTAATCGCAGTAAACAATTTTAAAATGATAAAAAATGAATCTCTACGGAAAAAAAAACACAACAAAAAAATCCAGCTGAAAACTGGAGGATTATATTTCACTGATCACCCAAATGCTGTCTGAAAGCACCTAGATGTCACCTGGTACAATGTCCCCTTCAGAGCAGGATTGCTGCCAACACATGGTCAGGTCAGCCATGTCTTTACCTCCCTACCTTGAAAATCTCTGAGGATGAGGATCCCATGATCTTTGGGAAAACATATCCATAGCACTCACTGAGCCATTTTCTTAATGTTCAGATGGACCTTTCCAAACTCCAACGTATGACTCTTCCTCCTTGCCATAGTATTTGTCAGTACCAAGAACAGCTCCATGTTTATCATTTTATTCAAGTAGCTGTAGGCTTCAGCTACTTCAGCTGGATCTCCGTTTCACAACCACTCCACCAGCATAAATAAAAACCAAGCCCCTCAGCCTTTCCCAACAGGTCATGTACATGAGAACCTGAGCCATATTAAGAAGCTTCTTCTGACTCCTCTGCAATTTCTCAACATTCTTCCTGAACCTTGGAGTTATGACTAGACAGAACCTTTAAATTTAGGGGATTTAACTGTTTGTTTGAAACATAAATCCCTTTGGGGTACCTTGGCAATGTAAAAAGCACTTCCAGTGAGTAACAAAAAACAAGGCAACATTGCTGCCTTATCGCACCATTTCTCCATCAGTTTCAACTTTACCTGTTTTGTTCATCTGTTCTATAGAGAAGAGGTTACTTTAAACAGTCTCTGGGACAGAAAGAGGACAGTATTTCCAGAGACAGTCCTGTACCATCAGAGGCCTTTGGTGCAGAACAGCAGAAGATATGACGGGGTCTTTCTCTATTACTCTCATGGCTACCAACATGGCCAGAAAAATTGAAGAGCTTCCACTAGAGAGTGAGTAGAAAATCACATTGACAATGCAGCCATTTGTAATGGCCATTACCATCATCAGAGAAGAAAAAAGAAGAGATTTGCTAATATCTTCCATAATTTTAAGATTGGCAATAGCAGTGAACTAGATGAATGCTTTTGATTATCAGCTTGCCCAATAATTGGGTGGATGAGTGACCTCTTTGGCCATCATGCCAAGCTCTGACCCACTGTAGCCAGTGATGAACCTGCCCTCATGTCCTTGTGGCAGTTCAGCCCTCGGCTAACGGCTTTCGATGTCATGGACAACAGCTGGCCTTTGCAGCATCCTCACTCACAGGAAAGCCTCCGAATTTTTGCACAGGATTAAAAGCAGCTCTGAGAAGCCTTCCAGATGAGACAGCAGTACTAGCAAGGATCTGCCCTCTCGTCCCCAGAGGAAGGTTGTAAGAATTTTGCTGTGGAAAGTATAAAGCCATGTTAGTATGAGTACAGTAATATCAGTTTTGCTTCAAAGTCTCTTCCTTACTTCTGTTGTGATATATGAAATCACTCTTTCTTAAACTAGACAAAAAATGAAAAACGAAAGACACAGTACAGACCTCCACAAAAATGTAGTTCTGACTTCCTTGTCCTTGTTTACCAGTGAAAATATCATGCTTTCAATTCTTTCTAAATAAGTAATGGTAAAACTGTAAGTTCCCTGGGGCAGAAACACTCTTTCATGATGCTTTTGTCTAGTACCTTGGAAAATGGGGCCACATTCCCATGTGGTCTGTAGGGAGTTCTGTAACAAAATAAGTAAGTAATGCTTCCAGGAAACACATGAAACACGGACCACACTGCTCCACCTACTGCACAGAACATTAAAACTGCTAAAAATGTCAACAGAATAAACTTGCATGATGCCTAACATGGAAGCAAGCAGTACATTTTGCAACAGAAGAAGAGTCTTGTAAATGTGTACTCCAAAACAGTGAAAATGGCATGTGTTGTTTAGGTGTAACAAAATGTAAGGCGTGGCTTTTTAGTAGTCCATTATTAAATAGGTGAAAAAAAGAAAGAGTCATTTCTATGCATATGCAATTATTACAGGTATCAATTGATATCTAAATCTTTTGAATATACTTCCATCAAAATTAAATTTGAATGAGTAAGTTATCTGTTTGTAGGCACTTAAGAATGTTCTCTAAATTATATCAATATTTTTTTAATTATGTTTAAGAAAGAGGCTACTCCAAAAAAGCAGTCTGCAATAACAAGTAGTCCATCTTGGTCAATTATTCCCATGTGAGTAATAAATCCTCCCTATTTGCCGACTCAGCCAACAGACATGCTTGACTGAGTCAGGAGAATTGATAACCTCTTTGTAAAAAATCTATTACACACCAGATCAGCATGTCCATAATCTCAGAATTCTGCATCAACTCCTTTTCCTCCTCTGAAATGACCTCACTAGTGAAGGAATCAGGCATTTTATGAGATTGGTAAACAGAATTTACAGCAATATTTGTTTGGCTGTTTTTTTTCTGCAAATTTCTGACTAATATCTAACTTCAGGAAACTGCAGAACTCTTGCCCCAAGAAAAGACCGACGTGATGATTTTTAAATTGGCATCAATCTCTTTTATGGAAGAGCTAAACACCAGTCATTCAAACCTAGACTGTCTAGAACAGAAAGTCACCATCAGCACAACCCATGTAATAAGCAACATGTTGTTGGAAGCACTCAATAGTATCATAAATTATGTTCAACTCATCCACTGCCACCCAAAAGCCCTCCCCAAGTGAAGCTTTTACTTCGGTTCTCTCTTTTGCCAACCCCAACTCTTTTATATGGAGATGAGGTTGCTCTCCAAACCAAGTGTTGAGAGTTATGAGAAAGGGTAACTGATTTTCAAAAATGAGAAAGCCAAGGTACCAAAAAAGAATGGCAAAAGAAATATAATTAATAGAGTCTGCTATTAGCAATAGGAAAGCATAACTAGGAAAGCATAAAGTCCTATGCTGTCCTGAAAGGGCAATCTCTGATGACAGGAACTTATTGGCATTTTCAGCTGCGTAGGCTTTATCACATCTACTCTACTTAGTAAGTGTGACGGACGCTTCATGTCAGGGACTTCGATGTCATTCAGGCTGATGGGGTTTAGAGATGATATATCTTTCTTGCTCTGGTTAGGAACAAAATGTACAAAGAAATTGTGTGGTCACACTGTTCAAAGTTAAATGCAGACCAGAGAAAAAAAGTTAATGTGCCTGACTGCAGTATTTGCTCTTAGCATGCAGTTGCAAGCTTTGAAAGTCCCGTTTAAGTATCTCTTTTTTAAGATAAATACCTATTAAGTAATGTATATGCACAAGCTGAAGTGTTAAATGGTTTGTTGAAACCTATTAGAGTACACAAGATGATAAACATAAATTATAGCTAATATACTGCACCAGTGATTTTTAAACATAAAAATTACTGACACTGTAAAAACACACTTGAGTCATCGTAGCAGCATAATAGCACTAATCCATGTTTATCCAACCGTGCACTTTTCAAAAACAACACAAACCTCTAATAAATGCTTTGGCTTCACCTTGACAACTTATATGGGTTATTGCCTCGTTCATGCCTGGATAACCATGTGTTATGACTTAAATGTTCTTTAATATCAATTTATGCCTTGAAGAAAAAGGATTGAATAACATAGTGTACATATGGTTCAATTTATTACAGCAAAACAATCATTTTAGTTTGAAGATATTTTCTCATGGTGCATATCATAGAAATCTTATTCAATAGAGCTCTCAATAAACCAGATTTTTTATGTCACAATAAATGAAACTAAGGCAGCTAATTGTTGCTAAGATTCTAAATAGATGAGTCTATTTGGCTTTCTTGTCAATCAAGAAATAAATTCCTTAACACTTGTATTTCTGGATTCTAATGTCTCTAATTGGATTTTACACTATCTGATTAACGACGTAGTTTATAGATTACTGTAAAAAAATGTGATACTTAAAAAGTGGAAGAGGAAATTGTGGGCTGTCAGCATTTATGGAAAAGGCCAAGACAACATGGAGGAATTTAGCATTTTTGCAAAATGGCAAGGAAAAACATAAAACCTGGTCAATGATGCCTCATTTGTGGTACTCTTGTTGTGTGTCTGTGACACAAAAGAAGACCCTGGAGTGCTATTCTGAAAAATATTAAAATATGTAATAGTCTGTACTGAAAATGGATTGCAGTTTCAGGAAATTACAAAATAAAAAAGAAATCCAAATTTTAATTTAGTACCAAAATCAAAGTATAAGCTTAAAATTCAGCCACAGACTCATGACTTGCAGAAAGTACAAACACAAGGTAGAAAAGAATTCCACAAAATGTCCTTGTTGCTTCTGCAGTACCAATTTTTACTGACAGTCTTATTTTCATGAACTCTCCACATTTTCCAAAAACGTTTCTGGCAATCCTTCAGATAGAAAGATCTTCTCATATATGAAGAGAAGGCAATCCTAAAAGAGTTATACCTGCAGATATGCAAGTCTGTCTTTTGCCATGCCTGCAGATATGCAAGTCTGTCTTTTGCCATGTAATTCCTATTGGAAGGTGAAGAAGACTAGCTGGAAGCTAATTTAAAACTATGACGACAGTAGAATCAGCAATGGCTGTGGGCACTACAGCTTTTACCCAGAAGTAAAAAGAGCAAGCTAAACTAAATTAAATCAAGGTAAAAACCAGTAAATTAAACAAAACAAGCAAAAAGTAGAACTCCAACATAGAACACCAAGGTACAATCTCAACAAGAAACCCCAAAATTTATCCCCAATGTTAAGCAAAAATAAAAAATGTAAAACAAAAATAAAAATACCAAAATAAAACCAAGGAAAAAAAAGGTGAACAAAAGTAAACAAAAAATAGGAAAGACCTTCAAAACCCCAACATACAACAACAACAACACAAAAAGAAACCCTAATTGAAAATTAAATAAAAATTAAAAACCCAAACAAGTAAAACAAAAGAAACAAACAGTAAAATCCCAACGGAAAACTCTATTAAATCTCATCAGAAAATAAAAGGTAAACGGAAAAAAACTTTAAAAAGCCTGACATAAATAAAACACCAAAGTAACCAAATAATATCAACAAAAAAGCCCCCTAATATACCTGAATAGAAATAAAATAACGTAAACCCCCCCAAAAAGCATAAACCAAAGTAAAAGAACTAACCTAAAACCTCAATGTAAAGCCCCAAAGTAAACCCTTAAAGGAAAAAATCAATGTAAAACTAAAAACTTAAAACCAGAAAATAAACTAACTAAACCAGCCCATGAAATTTAAACAAAGTAAACTCAAGATAAATTAAGAAAAACCCAGAAAGAGCAAAGCCTCCACATAAAATATCATAAACCCTACAACAAAGTAGAACAAAAAAGAAAAACATACCAAAATACACAAAAATAAAGTGAAATAAAATGCAAAGCCCAGTGTAATACATAAAACAAAACAATAAAATCCCAGAAATAAAACAATGTAAAATAAAGAAAACTCAACAAAGTAAACCAAAATGAACAACAAAATCCCAACCAAAAATTCTAAATCCAAGTTAAAAACACAAAATCTGAAACGTAAGATCTCAATATACACCCCAATGTAAACCCCCAGCATAAAAGCCAGCACAAAACAAAATATAATATAAAACTAAATGCAATATTTAAAAAAAGTCAAAAACCCAACAAAGTATTTCAAAGTAAACAACAAAATACAAATAAAATGTAAAATCTCAGTCTAAAACCCCAGTAAGTAAATATAAAGGAACCAAAGAAAAAAGAAAACCACAAACTCCAAACAAGAAGCCCTAGTATTAAAAAACAGTGATAAAACTAAAAAAAAAACCCAAGAAATAAAAAATCAAACCCAATTAAAATGAAAAAGTAAAGTAAAACACAATACAATAAAAAAGAATTTAAAATAAAGTAAAAAAGGTTAAAAAAATGAAATATTTTAAAAATTATGTAAAATAGAAGTAAATAGTAAAAATAAAGTAAAATGCATTTTAAAAATAAAGGAAATTCACAGAATGGGTAAGGTTGAAAGGCACCACAGTGGATCATCTGGTCCAACCTTCCTGCTCAAGAAGACTCATCTGGCAGCACATGGCACAAGATCACATCCACAAGGTTCCTGAAAATCTGCAGTAAGGGAGACGCCACAATCTCTCTTGGAAATCTGTTCCAGTGCCCAGTTGCTGGCACAGGAAAAACGTTCTTCCTCATGTTCAGGTGGAACTTCCTGTGCATCAGCTTCTGCCCATTGCCTCTTGTCCCAGTGTCTAGCATCACCAAGAAGAGTCTGGCTCCATTTACTTGACACCTTTTAGATACTTATATGCATTGACGAAGTCCACTCTCAGTCTTCTCCAGGCTAAACAGGCCCAACTCAAACTTCCCCAAGAGAGGTGCTCCAATCCCCTACATATCACAGCCCCTTGCCCCAGGAACTCTATGTCTCTCTGAGTAAACCTGAACTATGGCTCACTAGGAGGCCACATATAGTTGAGTAGAGGTGCAGGATCACCTCCCTTAACTTGCCGACAATGCTGTTCCTAATGCACCCCAGGGCACGCTGCTGGCTCATGGAGAACTTGTTATCCTCCAGCATCCCAAGGTCCTTTTCAGCAGGTTGGCCCCAGCCTGTACTGGTACCTGAGGTTATTCTTCCCCAGGTGAAGAACCTTCATTGGCTGTTTTTGAATTTCAGAAGGTCCTTCTCTGCCCATCTCTTCATGTTGAGGTCCCTCCTAAGGGCCATACAATTCTCTGAGATATCAGCCACTCCTCCCACTTTTGTACCATCAGTGGTCTTGCAGAGGAGGCATCTGCTCCTTTGTCCAAGCCATCGATGAACAAGTTAAACAATACTGGGCCCAGAACAGAACTCTGGTGAGCACCAGTAGTGACAGGCCTCCAACTGAATCCTGTGCCACTGATTACAGCCCTCTGGTTCAGCCAGTTCTCAGTCCATCCCACTGTTGACTCATCCAGTCCACACTTCCTGAGTTTGCCCATGAGGATATTGTGAGAGGCAGTGTCGAAAGCCTTGCTGAAGTCGAGGTAGACAATACTTACTGCTCTCCCCTCATCCACCCAGCTATTTGTTTCACTACAGAAGGCAGTCAGGTTGGTCAGGCATAATTTACCTTCAGTGAATCCAGACTGACTACTCCTGACCACTTTTTGTCATCTATGTGGATAGAGATGGCCTCCAAAATGAGGTCCTCCACCACCTTTCCAGGGATTGAGGTGAGGCTGCCTGCCCAGTAGTTCCCTAGGTCCTCCTTCTTGATATTTTTGAAGACCAGGGTGACATTTGCTTTCTTCCAGCCTTCAGGCACCTCTCCTGACGGTCATGGCCTTTCAAAGATGACTATGAGTGACCTGACTATGATGTCCACCAATCCTCTCAACCCTGGTGGGTGCATACCATCAGGGCCCATGGAGTCATAGATATCAAGCTCATTCTGGTGTTCTCGGACCAAATCGTCCTTGACCAAGGGAAGGTCTTTCTCCCAGCATTCATATACCCTGGATTTCTGAGTCAGAGATCCCTGGGGGCTGGTCTTATCAATAAAGACTGATAAGTTCCATGTTACATAATCTTTAGCTGAGTAGATGTGTGGGCCTAGAATTGCAATCTACAGCAACCAACAGAGTGAATGAGGAAAGAGCTAAGACCTGAGACAGGCTGTAAAAGTCTTCACAGCTGAAGTCCTACAAGTATATTTCATCTGCACTTGAGATAAAACTACAAAAGAGCACCCTCTAAAAGTAACCTAATTTATGAGTAATTTCAATTTTTTCTCTTTCTCAGCAATTAATTCAACTTCTCTTATAGGAGATAGCATCAGGATATTTCACAATTTCCAGTGCATTTATGTTCACAGTATCCTTGAGCTATAAAAGAAGCATAATTACTGACACTGTAACAGAGAAATTAGGGAAATAGCCACAGTTATTGAAGAAGACTAGGAAAATGTAATAAACTGATTGGTTCNACCATCAGTGGTCTTGCAGAGGAGGCATCTGCTCCTTTGTCCAAGCCATCGATGAACAAGTTAAACAATACTGGGCCCAGAACAGAACTCTGGTGAGCACCAGTAGTGACAGGCCTCCAACTGAATCCTGTGCCACTGATTACAGCCCTCTGGTTCAGCCAGTTCTCAGTCCATCCCACTGTTGACTCATCCAGTCCACACTTCCTGAGTTTGCCCATGAGGATATTGTGAGAGGCAGTGTCGAAAGCCTTGCTGAAGTCGAGGTAGACAATACTTACTGCTCTCCCCTCATCCACCCAGGTATTTGTTTCACTACAGAAGGCAGTCAGGTTGGTCAGGCATAATTTACCTTCAGTGAATCCAGACTGACTACTCCTGACCACTTTTTGTCATCTATGTGGATAGAGATGGCCTCCAAAATGAGGTCCTCCACCACCTTTCCAGGGATTGAGGTGAGGCTGCCTGCCCAGTAGTTCCCTAGGTCCTCCTTCTTGATATTTTTGAAGACCAGGGTGACATTTGCTTTCTTCCAGCCTTCAGGCACCTCTCCTGACGGTCATGGCCTTTCAAAGATGACTATGAGTGACCTGACTATGATGTCCACCAATCCTCTCAACCCTGGTGGGTGCATACCATCAGGGCCCATGGAGTCGTAGATATCAAGCTCATTCTGGTGTTCTCGGACCAAATCGTCCTTGACCAAGGGAAGGTCTTTCTCCCAGCATTCATATACCCTGGATTTCTGAGTCAGAGATCCCTGGGGGCTGGTCTTATCAATAAAGACTGATAAGTTCCATGTTACATAATCTTAAGCTGAGTAGATGTGTGGGCCTAGAATTGCAATCTACAGCAACCAACAGAGTGAATGAGGAAAGAGCTAAGACCTAAGACAGGCTGTAAAAGTCTTCACAGCTGAAGTCCTACAAGTATATTTCATCTGCACTTGAGATAAAACTACAAAAGAGCACCCTCTAAAAGTAACCTAATTTATGAGTAATTTCAATTTTTTCTCTTTCTCAGCAATTAATTCAACTTCTCTTATAGGAGATAGCATCAGGATATTTCACAATTTCCAGTGCATTTATGTTCACAGTATCCTTGAGCTATAAAAGAAGCATAATTACTGACACTGTAACAGAGAAATTAGGGAAATAGCCACAGTTATTGAAGAAGACTAGGAAAATGTAATAAACTGATTGGTTCTAAGAGCCTTGACAAGAACCTGAACCAAATGATTGCATTTTTTCTACCTCCTTTTTCACAGTCCATGCTTCAATCTGTTTGTCTGCTTTTGGTAAAAGAAAGAAAGAAAGACAATCAGGAATTCAGTCAGAGAGGTCAATAGGAATGCATGGAAGGAAAGAACACAACTAAACAAGTAATTTTGAAGGCACTTAAATGAAATGAAATATCTGATTTCCTTATTTTAAAGAAAAAAAATCAGATAAAACAACAGGTAGGAAAGACCACAAAACAAGAGAGAATGCTCATGGCTGTAGATTTATTTAGAGAGAAACTAAACTACCTGTTGTCTGTCCTGCCTTGCTACATGACTGAGGAAAGAGAAATGACAACAAAGAGCATTGTCAGCTCAGTTGTGAGCCAGATACATCAGCAACCATGGGGCAGTGCACTTGTTGTCAAACAACATTCTTCTCTTCCCCCTCTTAATCCCGGGTGTCTAAGAACTAGGATAATTCAATGACAGATTTATATCTTTGGTAATGCATAATAAGTTAGTATAAAGATTTTATTTAACTACAGCTTGCCAGCCATAGTTTCCCATTTCCTAAAGTTCCTGACATATTTTCTCTTAATCCCATGTTTTGCTGTGATCAGAGATTTCTGTCTCTGCAAAAAACCCCCTATTTTTTAGCGATCCATTTTGTACACTACAGTACACACAAATGTGGCTGACTTTACAATTTAAAGAGAAATGTTAAAACAATATAGAGAAACTTATAATGAAAATAGAACTTTAAAAAAAGTATTTAAAAAACCAGTGAAATGTGGTTCTGGCACTGTCCCCTCTCAACTGTGACATTTGTATAATCATCCTTTTTTTTTTTCTTCAGAAAGACAGTTTTTTAAACCAATTTTAAATTTTTGCAGAAGCTTCAATATGCATGAGAATGTTAACAAAGCCCATATTAAGATCTGCATTACATGTTAATGAATTTTTGTTATAAATTACCATAAATATTATTTTTTATCTGTGTATAAAAACATAAGAATTTATTTGCTAGTGTTTCTTGGTGTTTTGTTTTTTAAAAAAATCATTATTTCTTTTCTATGTGTAACTTTGTCAGGAATTTTCAATACAAGAGCTGCTTAATAGTTCTTTTAATTTAAGAAGTCTCTCTCTTCAGGAATAGTTCCAGAAGCTGGATTTCACCCTAGCACTCTTCAAAACAACCATTTCCACCCTAACAGCTAAGACTCATATACGCCATAGCAGAAAATTATTCATTTTAAATGTTAACCAGCCTATGAGAACTATGACCAAACAGATGATGACAAAAGCACCATCTGGGATTTTTATTTAGGATGAGCTTTCCTTGAACAAAAATAGTCCAGTAGTAGAAATACTGAAGTCCACATACAACCTCATTTCATCGAAATACTCTGCTGTAAACAAAATCTTCACACTTTTGATCTCTGATTTTACTCTTGTAACTTCATTGCAACTGCATTTCTCACATGAAATTTTACAAAGTGTCTCGCATGACAAAAAAATCAAAAGCACACTTAGTTTTTCCAGTCCAAAACAGGTGTGTTAATCAACTATCTACAACTGTTGTAGATGACAGAAGAGATAAATAAAATAAAATTAAAAAAAAAACCAAAAAAAACCCAAAACAAAACAAAAAAAACCTCTGAAAAAACCCAAACAACCTGTTTGAATTCTTCTGCAGCTGCAGAGGATGTGCGACCAGATTCTGACATGAACCAAAAAAAAAAAAAGTCCAAATTTGAGATATACCAATTCAGAGGAGGAAATTTTTTGATGATTTTTAGAGTATGTGTTGCCTTTATACCAACTTTACTTTCAGGTCTTATTTGCAAGGACCTTAGCTACATAAAAGGCATTCTGAATCTTCTGTTGGAGTAAGTTCAACACAAATATTAAGACTCACATTTTAGGTCCCTGATATTGACATTATTCAGAAATGGTCTTTTCTTACACGAGGTAAACTCGTCCAGACCCAAATCTCTACTTTTTTTTTTTTTTTTTTTTTTTTTTTTTTTTTTT